>JANHAO010026182.1:0-11163 GCA_026873985.1 Saraca asoca | reverse complement strand
AGGAATATGTATGATCTAATTTAAGAGCTTTAAACATGTTGGAATTGGAAAATTCACATGTGCTGATTGAAATCTGGTTTAAAGGAAAAATTATTGTAGTGTTACTAATAACAACTAGGAAGAAATTACATGTTAAAGGAATTCATCAATCTCAATTATCTAATTCACATCTTAATCCACTTTTCTAGGGAATTCAATGCCTCTTTTCTTGCATATTTTAGTAGTATAATTCAGTTTGTCATTTTAATTTGTTAGTCATTTTAGATAGCTCAACAAACCATTATTTGCTCTATTGAAATTTTACATTAAAGTTGCATGAAATTCAATCCCTTTGGAGATGATACTCACTCACTCTATGTTACACAATTGATTGCGTGTACTTGCGTAATTTGAGTGATAAAACTCATCATAAACAAAAATCACTCAACAGTTATGTATGCAGCATAAGTATACATTATTTTCATTGATGATTTCAAGCCCCAAACAACTAAGAAATGATATAAATGTCTTTTTGGCACCACTTAATGAAGACTTTAGGATGATGTGGGATAAAGGTGTATTAGTGTTTGATGCATATCATCAAAAGACTTTTTAGTTGCATCGCTTGCTTTTTTGCACAATAAATGACTTCCCATCTTGTAGAAACTTGTTTGCATACAGTATCAAAAGACATAAAGCATGCCCATGAGAATGATTCATCTCTTTGTCAACTTAAGTATGAAAAGAAGATAGTGCATCTCGGTCACTAGAGATTTCTTCTCCAATCCCACCACTATCATAGGCAAAGAAAGGCTTTCAATAGGTCACCAATGGAGAAAGAAAGCTCTGATACCATTAATTGAAGAAAAGGTTTATAAGTGGGTGAAAAATATTGACACCATTTTTGACAAAACCCTATACACCTGCTAGTGATAAGACTATGGAAGAAGAGGTCCATATTCTTTGATCTTCCATATTGGCAAATTTTGCATGTGAGACATAATCTTGATTTGATGCATGTAGAGAGAAATATCTATAACAATTTCATTAGAATGCTTTTGAACATACTTAGTAAGACCAAGGATGGAGTCAAAGCCAAACTCGACTTAGTTCAAATGGCAACATGTATGGAATTAGCATTAGAGAAGAAGGGTCACCATATGTATTTGCCTCCAGCTTGTCATATTATGTCTAGAAAGGAAAAAAGCAAGTTTATGTGAGTGCCTACATGGTGTTATGGTGCCACAAGGGTATTCTTAAAATGTCAAAAGCCTTGTTTTAATGAAAGATTTGAAATTAGTTAGTTTGAAGTCTCATGATTGTCATGCTTTAAAAAAATAGCTATTTATCGGTGACTATTTGTTCAATATTGCCTAAACATGTGAGACATACCATTACTAGACTTTGTTTTTTCTTCAATCTAATATGCAACAAAGTCATTGACCTTGAGAAATTGGATAACTTGCAAAAGGAAGTCATTGTTAGGTTGTGTCAACTTGAGTTTCCACCTTATTTTTTTGACATCATGGTGCATCTAGTTATTCATTTGATGAGAGAGATAAAACTCTATGAATAGTTTATTTAGGTGGATGTACCTATTTGAGTGTTATATGAAAATCCCAAAAGGGTATTGAAGAATTGATGTTGGCCTGAAGGATGTATTGTTAATTGAAGAGGTTACTAAGTTCTACAGTGAATACTTATTCAATGTAGAAGACATCAAAGTTCCCAAGTGTTGTCACAAGGGAAAAATTGTAGGTAAGGAAACATTGGGGACCCCTATGGTGAGCATCAGTGATGAAATGCGGGTACAAGCACATTCTAATGTCTTGTATAATAGTGAAGACGTGTCACCTTACATGGACCACCATATGACCCTTACAAGATAGCAAAATCATAGAAAGAATGAATAGTGTGTACAGGTTGAAGACAACCATTCATTCATCACTTAGTTCTAGAATCAAGTTTGTTTTTGCTTGGCATAAACACTAAATGATGTTTCTAAAACTTAAAGATTGTTAGCCCATAAGCCTTGCATGGAAGTCTTATCTTATCATGGATATGACATCAATTAGTATTCTTTCTACAAAAAGGGGTAAGATGACAGGACCACTATGCAAAAAAATGGGATTACTTTGATAGCTCAATCAATGCATATTTCTAGTTTCAAAGATAAAAAAAAAAAAGAATGTATACAAGAATATGTCATATTATGGGATCATTGAAGACATATGGAAGCTTAACTATATCAAATTCATGGTGTTAGTGTTTTGATGTAAATAAGTTGAGAATAACAACGGTATTCAAGTTGACGAGTTAGAGTTCATGTTGGTAGATCTTAATAGGGATGGTCATAAAAGGGAACTATTTAAAATGGTAACCCAAGCAAAATAAGTTCTATATATCACAAATCTGGTCGATAAGAAATGATATGTAGCTCTTCAAGGGAAAACACATACTGTTGGTTATGGGGATGAAGAAGACATAAGTAATGATATTAAGAAGATCCATCCTTTCTCTTTTGGACTACCTTTAGTGAATGATGAAGGCAACTTCAAAGAGTTCTACATATGAGATTAACATGGTGAAAGGATATGAGTTGAAAATCCTCCTAGAGAAAGACATTAGGAAAAATCGAAGGCAACTAATTTTGTGTTTATTATATATGTAGGCAACTATGTAATTTTTAGTTTATAAGCTTATACTTAATATATTATATTTTTATTGTATACGTAGGCAATTAGCTATATAATTTTTAGTTTAAATGCTTATACTCTATTATATGTTCATTTCACTTACTCGCTTGAAACTTCAAATACAATAAGCTATAATAACATTGCCACTCTAAGTGACTCTTATTAACTACTACTTATATATGTATTTGGTTTAAATTGATAAGAGGTTTATGCTAATCTTATTTTTTATTTCTTACTCTCATTCTTGTATCTTTTCATGAGGCAACTGGATTCATAGTGGAATGAATTATTTCATGAGACGATGTAGAATTGAAAGTAAAATATAAAGAGTGAAAGTACATTTATTAAAATTAAGGATGGCTTAATAATAAAATTGTTTAATTTCAATAGAGTAAAAAGTACTTGAAAAATGAATTTAGTCATTCGGTAATAATATACAATCTGTATAGCCTATTGAATGGTTTGCTATTAGGTATGAATTCTATAATCAGTTTCATATAAAGTTAATTTAGTTGCTTATATGAAATACATATATCACTTTGCCAATTTTGTAAAAAATAAAATTCTATCTTTTTGGTAAATTAACTCTCATGAATTGTATATATAAAAATGAAGCTTCAAATTATATGTACACACAGAAACATTTAAAATATTTCTTGCTTAAAGCACTCACCAATCTCAAAAATTGTATTATAGGAGAAAACTTAACTAAAGGAGAATTATTATTGATGGAATTTACTTAGAAAGAAAGTAAATATAATTATGTATAGACTTGTTGTTAATTTTGTATATTTTGATTTTAATTTAGTTTTGTAGTGTCCTCAATTTTTTGTTGATGCAATAAAATATTTGAAGTTTTTGAAATTGGGATTGTGTTATATGATTGTAGATTTTGCTTCTATAGTTGCTTTTGCAAAAGTGTAAATAGCAGTAGGTTTTGTAAAAATATAGCTAATTTGTAGTAGGTTTCTATAAAAATGTAGCTAGTAACAAGGTTTGTTTTAGGGAAAAGACATCAATTTTTATACAAAATTAGCATGTTTTTGTCCACTAACAATGTCAGTTATATATAAAATTGATGCCCTTAGTGATCAATAAAAGTTGTCAATTATTATATAAAATTGACATCTTTAGTGCTCGATAAAAGATGTTACTTATTATATAAAACCAATGTCTATAGTGGTTGAGAAAAGACATTGGATTTTGATAAAAATCATTGCTTTTAGTGAGAAAAAAGACATCCATTTTCTATAAAAAAAATTGACATGTAAATTTTTTTTTCAAATAAAAAGAAGTTGATGAAAACCAACATCATTTCTTATCTTACATGTTGGTGAAAAATTGACGTTTATTGTTCTAACCTACAACGTTACTTAGATAGGTGTTGGTTTCCAAACCGACATGGCATCTATGATACAAACAACGAATAAATGTGTTTTTATAGTTTTGTATATTAACATTGATGTCTACTTTTTTTGTCAAAATTGTAGGCTTCAAACTTAAATGCTAATTGGATGTAAATTAAAGGTTTCTAGTTTTGGATGCATGTTTTCTACATTATAGAGTTATTGAATTATTATTGAAATATTATGGCATGTGATTTACATCATATTTGAAACTGATTTAAGCCTTATATAATGCAACTACCCCTTTATATTTTCTTAATAGAATTCTTTTTATTTATAGATTCTGAGAACAATATTTTAAAGTGTTTGTGGAAATTAATAGGTATTGTATCTATATATTATTTTTAAGAGAAATTTTCACAAGAAATAGTAGTTATGTTTATTTGAATCATTTTTTTTTGTTTATCAAATTATTGAGATTCTATCTCATGCTGAATATAGATTATCTCTTAATTGTTATCCATGAGCTTTATTACTATTGGTTGTTGCATACGTAATAACATTTGATTTGGATAGTTGCATAATTATCTCTATGAAATATTTAATGATTGCTAGGTATTACATATTTTGGATTATGAATTATTAGTTTTTGTAATTAATACTTCTATGAAGGCTGTACCTATATGGGACTTGATACATAAATTGCATTGTTATGAATATATGATTGCCCATTTCACCATGTTATCATTTGGCATATGGCTTAAAATTGTGAAGCATATTAGACATATGTGCATTTGGTTAATCTTTTGAATTACCTAGCTCATAGGAGTTATGAATATGTGTTGGTTGCTTTATCTTTTCTATTGTAGGCTCCATTATTGCAATACATTTTTATGATTTCTCTAACATATTTATGAATTATCATAAGTGCTAATTTTGTTTATGACACCTGTTGCCATGACATTTTCTCTATGTTGAACTTGTTTTTTCTAAGATGTATCATGATTGTATTACTAAGAGTTGTAACTATGTTTTTGAATTTCTCACATATCATTTGATAAATTCTACTTGTTTTTAAGCATATAATTAATGATTATTTGTGTATGTATTATAACTGTTATTTTATATGTGGACATTTGACATTATTATATGTCATATATTCTGAATTCTTAAAAATAGGTATTGATCTTAAGAAATATTGTATATCTCAAATTGCATTGTTGAAATATTGAGATATATTGACCATGTTCGAGGCTTATTTTAGTCTTGGCATATTTGAATTGTCTCATTATTGATATTATGCTAAAATATTAAGATTTTCCATGTTAGAAGCTTAGTTTCTATCTTGGTAATTTTGTTATCTCTCTATAAACACATATAAAGATAGAGATTTTCCCTATTGGAGACTTGATATTACCCTTGACAATTTTGTTATCTCTATCTTAATATCATATTGAAATATTTAGGTGCTTTAGTTTCTTCAAAAAGTTATCAAATTTCTCTTACTTATGCATTGTGAAGTCTTAAAATTGGTGTTTGTCTTATGTATGACATTGATGTCAATAAGGGTTGTCTCTCAAAGTGACACCAAGTAGTGATCTCAAGAACATGGAGGAGAGATATGCATTTGAGTTTAGAAGATGGAGGAGAGATATGCATTTGAGTTTTTAGATTTCTCATAAGGTTCAGTGAAATCGCTAAGGGAACTAATAATGAATAGCAACACGTTACGATCACACATGATGTTATTTTTTTTTGCTACACAACCATAGTAGATCCATTGTCAATAGAATCTCTAGTGCAAGTAACCATGGATTGGCCTTATGCCAATAAGGAGAGTCAAGGTTGCCAAAATTTAGTGTTAAGTAGCTATATTGGATGAGATGGCAAAGATGTTGTCTCTAAGGGTTAAATTGGTTTTTTTTTCAAATGGTGATCACATCAAGAATTCAGTCAATCATTTTGGAGTCTTGTTTTGAAACTATGTTTTCTTAAAACTAAAATGAATTCCAGTTAATATTGCTCATGTACGAGAATGCTAAAATTTTCTATTAAGAGAGCTGCTATTAATTAGGAACTTTTGGTTCAATAAAAACAAACTAGTCAATTTAATCCTATCATGGGATATGCATGAGGCCCAAATTCATATTGTAATCAGCTATAGTGTGAGCTTTGCACATCTTTATAAGTTGATGGTCTAGTTTGGTGGTTGTATAGGCCTAAATCATAGTAAGCATTTTATGTGAGGCTACTAGGGTTTTAATAAGCGTATGGATAGGCCCCTTCTTGATTTCTCACAACACAGTTTCTACCCATCAAGAGCCCCTAATAATAGAGAAGGGTGAAGGGGAAGAACTAGCTCTAACTACTAGCTTTCGTTTTCTTCCATTAAAAAAAATTACCAGGGAATATGAACATTCCTAGGAATGTTTTTAGTACGATTTTTGTCCAAAATATTCCTATATGGGGGAGAAGGATATCTTACATTCGCATTAAATGAGAATGTTTTAATTATATAAAAAGACTATTTTGCCCATCCTTTCATTGAAACCTTACCACTATTACCTTCTCAATCTACCACCACCTATCATGGTTTACTACCATCCACCACTTACCACCATTGATCTTTTTTATTAGTATTACTTAATATTGTTGTCCATCACTACCACCACTTACAACTGCTGACCAGTCAAATTTTCGATGTTGGTTAGTTATCTTTCCAGTGTTGACCACTCAATTTTCAATGAAAACATTTTCACCACAAAAAATGTTGGATGTTCCATCCACAAAATTGCATTAACATCTTGATTTTGCTGCAAATTGTATATTTTTTGACACCAAAATTTTTTTTGTTGCAAAATGTGAGAAGAAATATAGTATTCACAACAATAGCCTATTATTGTTGCAAAATGAAAATGATTTTGCAACAAAAAAATTGTTTTTGATGTAAAATCTATAACTTTCAGCAATAAAAAGAGATTTTTATACAATAGCTTAATTTATCTACATAGAAAAATGACAAATCTACTAAGTATCACTCCACTTGCACATTTTAATTCCTTGCTTTCTAGTTGATCATGTAGTCACACCATCCACGCATGTCCTTGAGTGCATCAACTTGCACAAGGTTATTGAGGGGTTATCTTCTCAGCGGCAAACCTAGTAGTTAAGTCAACATCTAAGTTGATTAATTAGGGACCCTTGTTGCTCAACCCTAACACTACATAGCCCCACATTAATGCTCCCATCCAACCTAATGTCTTGCGAGGATATGGGCTATGCCAATGATGTTCTGGGTCAATCATTCAATTGTGTCCTTTCCTTAGCTGGTCTGCTTTAGATAGATTTTGGATGTTTGATCACTTTGTGGAGTCGGTCAACTAGTCACAACCTAATAGTTTATTTTAGGCTATGTCATTTGCTCCCCTTCTTCCTCTTACTACACCAATCGGATGAAGGGGTGTTTTTGTTTTCCCACGCTAGTTATGAATTGATGGTTGTTGTTGTGAATCATTACTTGCTTGTTCTTGAGGTGCAGTTGCCTTGCTGATGCATGGACTGAGATCTAGTGCATTTACCACCTTCATTGTCAATCTTTGGATCGACTTGTAGTTTTCTTTAAATAGTGCTTCGGCTTTTCAAAAACCACTTTTGGCTTCTATGCTTCTTCTTCATCAACTTGCTTCTGAGACTCCAGTGTTTTCTTTTATGGTTCTAATGACTTGGAAAATACTTTTTCTACTTCTTTTTTAAATAATTTTGTAAAATATTCTAATTTTTCAAAATTATATTTGTCACTCAAATACAAATAAAAATTGTGTGAGAACTCTATATCAACAAACATTAAATCATATTACCAAAACATTATTCACATGTAATGTTAATTATTAATATAACTTCATTAACAGGGAAGTGATAGAAACTATGCAATTAAAAGTAAAAAATAAATAAAAAGATTATTTCTAATTTTCAGATAATAAAAACTTAATTGAAAATTGAATAAAATTATTAAAAACACTGAGTAATTTAACATTTCTTTACGAATTAAAGTATGTACCTGGTCAAATTTCCCATCACCTCATTATCTAGGTTGACAGTACCAATTCTTTTCCTAATGTCATTCTACTTTTTCCAGATAGGGTGACCTTATTGCAACTTGAAGTCAAAATGTAAGGGTGCTCCAATCTACATGCATTATCACACAAAAGAATATGTAAAGGCTATATATATATATATATGTATATATATAGCAAAACAAATGATATGAAAAAATCAAAAGCCAAAATTTGAGATGTGTAGGCATGATTTGCATGAATTTAAGGACAATTGTGTTTAGTGTGAGAGTACAAGTGTGATTACTACCAAAAGGAATTAATGTTAAATCTTAAAAGGCACTCCAACACTTCGTTATCATTTAGGCTTGAATAAGTTTCTTTCTTTGAGCTGTTAGAAAAAGTTGTTATGTTTAAAGATTAAAAAAAAAACAATTGGCCATGAAAAAGAGTTAGCATAAAAAATTGAAAATGGAAAATGGTATTCTTTTTAGGTTAAATTACTCTTACACTCCCTATAATTTCACTCAATTTCTAATTAAGTCCTCATAATTCAAAAGTTTGAATTGGATCCTAATGTGATCTCCTTTGGAGATGCCCATGGATCTATCTTTGATTCAGCAATTTAGTAGCAAAAATTGAAAGAAAAAAAAAAGATATTCATGCCACACTCTAGAAAGATAGAAGGAGAGTGAGAAGTGATGAAGATTGATGCCACAAATAGGAAACTCTTTGATAAGTCTTCAAGTTCTAGTAAGAACCTTAGGACAACACTTGCTCAAAGAAAAACACTCTTTAATTGTCAATTTGCCAAATCTGAATGGTGAGGAAAATATGCCTCCCCTTATAGAAATTAGGATCAATTATAGGCTAGATTGAAGTCCTACACAAGCCTAACAAAAATACTAAACAAGTCAGCCAGTGTAAAAAGCCTATGCTATTATAAAAGGTCCAAACACAAAGCCATTCCTATGCAAAGTGAAAACACTGGTATCACTTCAACATCAATGTTGACCATCAAAACTACATTGTTTCAATAAGTTTAAAGCTTAAAAACATTAGGTTAGACCTTAAGGAGCTCTAAGCTTTGGTTTGGCCTCATTTGACCTCTTGAACCTTCAATTATGACCCAATCATTATGATAAGGTCAATCTAGATGGAAAACACTAGGCAACTTTATGGTAAATTTTGAGGCTTCAAATGGCAGAACTAGGCTTTGGCCTTAACATGAAAGTTGTAGAGCTTAAGAGGCTAAGAATTCAAGCAACTAATGCAATTAAGCTCCAAATCATGACCAAAATCACAAAACAAGGCCAGTTGACTAAATTAAACTTTATTAGCATCCTAAGAGATAGATTATAAGAGGAAATAATGAGGAAATATTTTGCTCATAAAGAGCCCTTGATGCCCCATTGAGTGATCATTTACATTTTTATCAATTCCTTATACTTATTTTTTATTTCTAATTGAATACTTCTTACCACTTTTCTATTGGATTTTGTTAGCAACTAGCACACTAGGACAATAGTCTTTTGATATGGTTTAATGATTATTGATGCAAACCTTCCATATAATTTCCATTTATATTTCAGTGATAAATAACGTACTTGAAATTTGGACATTTCATGAAATTATTTCATTTTGAGAGGAAAATGACGAGTCTCTTGTCTCTCATTCCATAAATAACTAATAAATAATTATTTATATAGGTCAATTAGTAACAAAAGCTAACAAGCAAATGAGAGTAAGTATTTAATTAAAAATGAAAATAAGTATAATAATTCAGTTCAAAACTTTTAAACTATAAGGATGTAATTAAAAATTGAATCAAAGTGCAGGGAGCACCAAAGTAATTTAACATTTTTTTATAATATTGAACTAGCCTATTGCTCAATCATTTTTTATGGGCATGAAATAATCCCAAATTTAGAAGTGAGTCAAAGTGTACACTTCCCATAATCACTATATGCATTTAGTGAAATTAATAACTTATCATGGGTTTATACTAGAGTTGAACCAATAACAATGGGGGTGTTTAGTATGTGAAACCATACATTGTGAGAAATCTTAACATTTTTTTTATAATATAATTCCTTAGAATGTCATTTCAAGAAATGTCACATTACTATATTTGTTTTAATTGAAAAATATTTCTTACAACATTACAATATTGTATTTGGATTAATTTTTATAATTCTAGAAATTTTGTGAAATTTTCAAAAAAAAAAAAGCCTTTGCTTGAAAAATAGCTGCTCATCAAAAAAAGAGTGGCCATCAAAAGAGGTTATGAAACAGTGATTAACAAGCAAAAAATTGATCAATTAATGGTGGTCAACATTGGAAAGCCCACCGATTAGCATAAGTTAATGTAAAATATATGACTAAGCAATGATGATCAATGTCAAAAAGTTAACAAGTTTGTGGTAATGGATGGTAGTAGGTAGGGATAAATGATGGTGATTTAAGGTGCTAATGGTAGTGAGGCATTAATGGAAAGTGAGTAAAATAATCTTTTTATATGAATAATACATTGTCATGCCATGGGATCATGGTTTGGTAGCTCTCTAGCCAAAACCATGTGGTGTATGATCCCAACTCTTAGCCAACATGTCAGCTTTCTAATAAATATGTGCCATACCTGGATAAATAATCAAGGCACTGAGGATTTTGTCACCCATACAACCAAAATCCTATGCACAATGTGTTTGTAAGCAAATATCAGCATATAGTTGAAGCAGGTTGACATCGGATTTTGGTTCGTATGGATGGTCCCAAAATTCGGCCAACGGGAGGAGTTCAGGGATCCAATTGCTACCTCCTAAGCATAGAAAGAGGTGGTCTAACAGGAAGAAAGAAAGGGGGTCGTAGGGTTTTTAATGTGGTTCAGCCAAATCCGGGTAGCACCGAATCCTACGTCCACGACTGAGATTTTATTAATGTGTAGGATTGTTTATACAGAGTTTTGGCTTATAACTTGCCATCTTTTTCCTCTCTTCTAACGATGTAATCCTATTTATAGAGGAAAGAGGAGTTACATGCATTAATTACAAGCTACAGTTGTGTTACATCAAGATATAAATGGAAAAGATA
>JANHAO010026181.1:0-11165 GCA_026873985.1 Saraca asoca | reverse complement strand
ATCAATAAAAACACTAAGACTAATGTTGGATCTCTTGATCTTTTGAATGTCACTTGATCAACCTTGAATCTGCAAAATGAACAAACACTAAAAGCATATAGTTAGATTGTGAAATTAACTAAAATTGTTTTGTAACATCAAAACTGAAGAAGACATGATAGCAAGACTAACAATCTCTAGAAAGGATAACAATCTCCCCCTTTTTTATAGTGACAAACAATTTTAGATAAGCATGAATATAAGAATATGATTAAGAATTTTTAAATGAGGGTCTTCATTTTTTACTTCCCTTTAAGTCTATATTCATTACTCTTCATTTCTCTCCAATATATTCTTATCCAAAATCTTATTATTTCTCCCTTTTTTTTGGCACATCAAAAAGAAATAGTGCCTTAACAAAGAGAGATAGAACAAAATATCAATTTTTGAATCGATTCTGAAATCGATTTGCCGAGTTGAATAAATTTTTTTAGAAATTTTGGAACACCTGTCGAAAATTTGAAAACCTAACGAATTGATTTGAGCAAGGTCAAACCAATTTGGAGAGGACTGAATTGATTCGAGAATCGATTTATTTAGTTTGATAAAAAATTTTCAAGGTTATTTTCCCAAAAGACTAAAAATTTTGTGAATCAATTCATAATGTAAATTTTTGAGTTATGAATCAATTCGTGAATTGATTAAAAAAATCACAAAAAAACTAGAAAAAAATTGAATCGATTTAAGACTCAATTTAGGGAGTCCTGAACTCAGTTTCATGCAGTTTTGTTCCAAAATTCCTAACACATGATGTGCTTATTAGTAATAATCAATTCAACACAATTTTTACCTTAACTCTCATATTGAGTACCTGCAAAACAACTTAGGGAAAACTTTGATGCCTAAGTTAGAATTTGGAAAATACAACTAAGCATAATCAAATGTAAAAGTAAACAAACATCATCAAAATGTGCAAGTTCGCTAATTGAGGCCATTTTCCACGGGGTCTAAGATCCCTAATTCTCTTTAAATAAACACAAGCCATTTTTCATGCAGTGATTTTTTAAAAATATTAGCTAGTTGAAATTTAGTTTGTACAAATTCAATAGAGATATCACCTCTTTGAGTATGATCCCTAATAAAATGATGTCTGATTTGAATGTGTTTTATTTTAGTGTGCATGATAGTATTCTTGGTTAGATTGATATCATAAATGTTGTCACACATTATAGGAATCTTATCAGATTCTAAGCCATAATCTAATAGTTGTTACTTTATCAAAAGGACTTGAGCACAACAACTCCTAGTGGCAATGTATTATGCTTCAGTAGTTGAAAGTGCAACACTATTTTGCTTTTCGCAAGACCAAGATACTAGAGAGTGACCAATAAATTGCCATGCTCCACTAGTGCTCTTTCTATTAGTCATACTACCTATATAATCTACATCTAAATAGCGTATATGGCTACAAGTGTTAGATTTAGGATACCATAGTCCTAGGTGTTTTGTCCTTACAAGATATCAAAAAATTCTTTTGATTGCAGAAAGATGGAATTCTTTAGGATCCATTTGATATCTTGCATAGAGACAGACCCTATCAAATGAAGTAGGCTTCCTATCATCCCTCTAAACAAAGTAGCATCAATAGATTTAGCATTTAAATTAGAATCCAGTTTAAGTGATGGACTCATAGGAGTACCAATAGGTTTATAGATGTCAAACTTAAACCTTTTAAGTAATTCCACTGTATATTTGGTTTGATTTAAGAAAGTTCCAATGGTACATTGCTTGATTTGCAATCCAAGGAAGAAGGTTAATTCTCCCATCATTGGCATCTTATACTCACTCTGCATCAACTTGGAAAAATCTCTACACAAGGAATCATAAGTGGAGCTAAAGATAATATCATCAACATATACTTGAACAAGTAAAATATCTTTTTCTTATTCTTTTATGAAAAGTGTAGTGTCTACTTCACCTCTTCTAAAACCTTTTTGAATAAAAAATTTAGTTAATCTATCATACCAAGCTCTAGGAGCCTATTTAAGACCTTATAAGGCTTTATGAAGCTTATAGACATAATTTGGATAGAAATGATCTTCAAACCTAGGGGGTTGCTAAACATACACCTCCTCTAATATGTAACCATTCAAAAATGTACTTTTCACATCTATTTGATATAATTTAAAATTTCTTGAACAAGCATATGCCAATAACATTCTTATGGCTTCTAATCTAGTAATTGGTGCAAAAGTTTCATCATAATCATTGCCTTCCTCTTGATTATAACCTTTTACAACTAAATGAGCTTTATTTCTAATAATCACACCACTCTCATCTGATTTGTTCCTAAAAACCTAACATGTACCTATAATGGTATGACCATCTGGTTTTGGCACAAGAGTCCAAACTTGATTTCTTTTAAATTGATTTATCTCTTCATGCATTGCCAAAACCCAATTATCATCCAACATGGCTTCATTTATGTTTTTAGGTTCAATTTGAGATAAAAAAATGCCAAGTGATTGCATATGTTCCTTAAATTGCTACATGTTACTCGTTGTGTTGCTTCTCCAATGATCTAATCCCTTAGATGGCTTTGCATAAATTTCCATTGTTTCTAAGGTGTGTAGGGGTTTGAATTGTCAAATACTCCAATGTCATCTTCCTTCTCTTTTGGAACTATATCTGTTATCTTTGATTGAACTTTTTGTTGATTTAACTTTGAGTTAGAAAATGATTGATTTTCTTGATCATCTTCTCTTTAAATCTATCAGCACTCAAGGGAGATTCATCAAAGATAACATAAATTAATTCTTCAATCTTCAAAGTCCTTTTGTTAAAGATACAAAAGGCTTTGCTAGATGACAAATAACCAATGAATATGGCTTCATCAGATTTAGCATCAAACTTGTCTAAATTATCTTTGCCATTTTAGTGAACAAAGCATTTACATCCAAAAACTTGAAAATGTGATACATTTGGTTTCCTTCCAAAATAGAGTTTATAGGGGTTTTGTTTTGAATAGGTCTCATTAGAACTCTATTCATTACATGGCATGTAGTGTTTACTGCATCAGCCGAAAAGGATTTAGGAAGGAGGCTTTCAATTAAAATGTTTCTAGCCATCTCTTCTAAGCATCTATTTTTCCTCTCAACTACACCATTTTGTTAAGGGGTTCTAGGTGTTGCGAAGCTATAGTTTATACCATTTGTCTCATAGAGACCATCAAAATCTTTGTTTTCAAACTCATCTCCATGATTATTTCTTATATTTATAATGGAGTACCTTTTTTGATTTTGAATAACATTTGCCAACTTTTTAAATGCTTCAAATGTGTGACTTTTATGAGCTTAAAATAGAGTCCATGTGAATTTTGAGTAGTCATCTACAATCACCAAGGTATAGAAGTTTCCTCCATAACTTTTGATCTAGATGGACCAATCAGATTCATGTGAAGTAGATCCAAAGGTTTTGAAGTTGAAACAATATTTTTTGACTTAAAAGAAGATTTTACTTATTTCCCTTTCTAGCATGCATCACAAATTTTGTCTTTGATGTAGTTTAATTTTGGCAATCCTAGCACTAGATCTTCCTTGGAGAGTTTTCCAATGAGATCCATGCTAGTGTGTGCAAGTCTTTTATGCCAAATCCATGAATCCTCATTAAAACTGATCAAACATAAGGAGTCTAAATTTAATTCTATATCCAAATCTATCATATATATGTTGTTGATCCTACTACCTACAAGCTTAACCTATTTGTCATTATTGTTTATGACTAGGCATTTATTTGAATTGAAAATTACTCAATTTCCCTTGTCACTAAATTGACCAATACTCAACAAATTATGCCTAAGACCTTCTACAAATAACACATAATCAATATAACAATTTGGTAGTTTACAAACCTTACCAATATCTTTTACCTTTCCTTTAGCATTATCTCCAACAGTTACTTTATCTCTTATTATTTGCGTGAGAGAGATAAATTTGTCCTTGTTCCCTGTCATATGGTGTGAACAGCTGCTATCTAGGAACCATAGATTACTCCTTTGTCTCTCACAAACCTACAAATCAACAATTATACTTGCATTTGTGGTATCTAGTATGTCTTAGGTCTAGTTTTGTTAGCAAACATAACAAGATTTCTAGTAGCAGTAGATACTTTGGGTAACTAGACCAATTTGAACATTTCATTCTAAGAAACTAACACATGCACTTTAGATGTTTTAATTTGAGTTGTGCCTACATGTGCTACTTCTAAGGTGTCCCAAATTTGTTTAGTTGTAGTGTAGTTTGAAATTCTCTCATATTCATTAAGGGAATAGGAGTTAGAGATAATCCACTTAACTTTGGTGACAAGGAGGTGTTTTCTCTTTTCCTCCTCTATCCATAAAGACTTAGGTTTAGGATTTACAATCCCATTGATTAAGGTTTGTGGTGGATTATATCCATCCTCTATGATTTCCCGCATGTCTATATTGGTGGCTTCAATAAAATCTCTAGTTTTTTTGTTTCCAATAGGCATAATGATGTCCATTAAAACCAAAGGGCTTGTTCATAGAAGGACATTTAGGCAACAATGTTGTTATGGGTGAAAATCGGCTTCGAAAAATGAGACAAGCATAAACCCATCAAAAGCTAAGTTACACAGCTCGTTGAAGACACTCCGTGAGAACCATCTCACACATCGCAAGGAAGTGACATAACGAGGTCATCATAAGACCAAGCTCGCTAAGCAGCTGACCATCCTGCTCGAGCTCACTACACTATAGAGACAGTATCGAGCTCACTAAGTGATCTGCAACACTGACCTCGAGTCGAGAATATCTGCTCGAGGAAATGGAAATCTCGCTCGACAAGGCGAGACCACGAGATAGACACATGCATGCTAGTCCACAGCTAACAAGAGGGGCCCACCCCACAGAAAGTAGCCTGCAATAGTCGGATTGCAGGAGTTTTTATTGTCTTTCATAATTATTTCTTGATGTAACACAATTGTAGCTTGTAATTATTATATGTAACTCTTCCTTCCTCTATAAATAGGAATGCATTGTTAGAAGAGGGGGAAGGGCCAGAAAACTTGTAAGCAAAAGCTCTGTAAAAATCTCTTTTCATATTAATAAAAGCTTCACCGTGGACGTAGGGTTCGGTTTCACTCAGATTTAGCCAAACCACATTAAAATACTACTTCACTCTCTCGAGTTCAATCCTTCTTCCTCTCCTTTCAATTCTTTGCACTTTAGAAGACAGTCTTGGATCTAAGAATTCATCTCTATTGGCTGGAGTTTGGGACTATCCACGTGAACCAAATTCCAATGTCAACATTTTTGGTGCTGTCTGTGGGGACCCATCTGCTCTCTGAAGTGTTCATTGTAGCTCAACGTTGGTGAGAGGAAGAACCACTTAGAGTTTTATCACTCCAGTCCTTCAACTAATGGACGCTCCTCTCGTGGGGGCTCACCAGCATTCTACTACTGTCCTTGGAACTGAAGAAACGTAGACGCCGACTAGCCCCAATCGACACTCAAAAATACAGTAAGAAAGTTGGTTGAAACTTTTAAAGTATTGGCACAGGCTCAAGCCCAGAGTACACAAAGATAAGAAGAGATCATGACATAGCTTCAGTAGTTTTGTAAAGAAGCTCAAAAGGAAACTCTTGAAGATCACGATAGTCAGCAACTAGGGGATTCACAATGAGCAGAAAGCTCTACCCCTCAGCCCGAAATGTGGGACCAGATAATGGAGGAAGTCCTCCAAAGGCTTAAATGGCTAGAAGAATGCCCACGGCCTCAAAGCAACCAACCTCGCTACAAGGAAAGCTTACTATTTTCTGTGGAGATCGAAATACAACCTCTCCCATAGAAACTTAAAGTACCCACGATCCCGCTATATGATGGGAATAGCGACCCAAGCGACCACTTGGATGTGTTCAATATCCAAATGGACTTTCAAACTACTGACCCCCTGGTGAAATGCCATGTCTTTCCAGCCACATTAGGAGGAGTATCTCGGGCATGGTTCAGAAACCTCCCAACTCACAGTGTTAGTAGCTAGGAAGAATGCCAGAGGAAATTCGTTGACTAATATTGAGCACTGAAGAGGCAACTCATGCCTCCCTGCCATGTCGCAATGATCTTTCAGTGCAAGAACGAATCACTGAAAGACTATATAGCCAGATTCAAGCATAAAGCCAACTCCATGGAAAACCCTTCAGAGGAAAGTATCTTAACAGCCATCTCAATAGGACTTCATAAAGATGAAAAGCTATATAGAAACCTCTATAAGTCCCCAGCCTGAGACCTCATTGAATTCTACGAGTGAGCTGTCAAACAAGCAAGATGGGAAGAAACCTTTAGAATAAAGGAACCTAAGCAGAAAGCGAATGCCAGTGGTCCCATTGTAAGCAAAGAGATGAATGATGAGAGTTATAGTCATGACCCCACTCAACTCGCAATGAAAGCAAAGCCCCAGTGACCTGGAGGTTACTTCGAAAGTTACAGCATCTTGTCAGATATGTAGGATAAAATTTTCACCATGGAAAGGCACAATGAAGACTTCGGAAGGCCCAAACCAATGAGAGCTTCCCCTAAGTCCAGAGACCTAAGCAGATTTTGTGCCTATCATAATGAGGTTGGACACACCACCTCAGAATGTCAGGCACTAAAAGATGCCATTGAAGACCTCATCAAACGAGGCCAGTTATAGGATTACATGGTAAGACCACCAGAGTAGTGAGCTTAACAAGCCTAGCGAATTGCTGACTGAGAGCCAGAGCCCTCCATCAAACCATATTTTAATCCTGTAAGATCGACTATGATTTTGAAACCTCTGTATGAATTGCCCAGTGGGATGTTGTCTAAAAAAAGAACCACTTCACGTGGAACCTTTTGAACTCATAGCCGATTGGCCAAAACACAGAAACACTACCCAAGCTAACAATGAGTTACAAAAAAAAAAACTCGTCCGAGGGTGAGATGGCCTAGAGCCTACCTTACGTCTGAGGGTGAGAAAGCCTTTGAGCCTACCTTGCGTCTAAGGGTGAGACAACCCAGAGCCTACCTCATGACGAAACAAAACAAAACTCATTCGAGGGTGAGACAGCCTAAGACCCTACCTTGCGACAATGAAAATGAAAAACTCATCTGAGGGTAAGATGGCCCCTGAGCCTACCTCGCAATGAAAAGCATAACCAAGAACGACATGAAGCCTACCTCAATAAAACCTATTAATTGGCAATAAGCCCACCACATCATGAGGAAACTAAAACTTGTTATAGCTTTCATGCAACTAAGTATTCGTAGCTAGCATGCGGATGAGAAAGTCATAGCTCACACATGGGCTCTCATTAGGCACAGCTCACATGTGACCTGACTATTGCTCATCACGAGCCAAAGGCCAGACAACAAAGAGTAACAAAAAGTTAATGGCATGGCCGATTGTTCAAAAAATATTTCACTAATCATCATACATATACAAATAGTGGTGCACGAAACATCCACTACAACTTTCAGAAGCTATACAGAAGAGCTCATACACTAAAAAGCCTCAACGAAGTGAGATTACATTAGAAGAAGAAGAAATACAGAAACAAAGGCAAAAGCTTGAAAGCCTAATACTACCATTCCAATAAGAAAGTGCAGAGCCGGCTATAGGGAGGCAAACTCCCACCAACAGGAAGACCAGTAACTTTACTCCTGCAGTCTTCCCATCCCCAGCCAGAGGTTCCTCCTAGACCAGACGTTGTGCAACTCAAAAAGGCACCAAGAGCCTAGCCGGTGATGTTGGATTCTATGGAAGGAGCTAGGGAAGATAGTCCAAGACCCGTATAAGATTCCCCAGGAGCCCACAAGGTGGATCTTGCGGCGAAGACATGTGCAATAGGCTATCCATGCCTCCAAACATTCTTCAACAGGCCATCCATGTCTCAGCAAGCTTTACCAGAAGCCAAGATACCAAAAGCGTAGGGGGTTCAACAGACTCCTCCATTAAACTTTTATGAGGAAAATGGAAGAATACCCTCGGGGTATAAAAAGACCAGCTCGATCCATCAAAAAATCTAGAAGACATCTGGATAGTCTTAATCTGACGACCCAAAGTAAATGGTAGTGCCACACTAACGATCGAAAATTACGAACAAAAGAAAGCATGACCTAAAGCATAATGAAAAGATAGAAAAGAAACTTGAAATGACAAGTCAGGTAGGTAAGGACTTTGACCACAGGCAAAGCCTCAGAAAAATCATAACTCCCAGTCCACTAAGTGAACTGAGTTTTGGGGGGCTTATATTATGGGTGAAAATTGGCTTTGAAAAATGAGACAAGCATGAACCCATTAGAAGCTAAGTTACACAGCTTACTGAAGACGCTCAGTGAAAACCACCTCGCACATCTCTAGGAAGTGACATAACGAGGTCATCATAAGACCAAGCTCCCTAAGTAGCCGACCATTCTGCTTAAGTTCACTACACTACAAAGACAGCACCGAGCTCGCTAAGCGATCTGCAGTAGTGACCTTGAGCCGAGAATCTCTGCTTGGGAAAATAGACATCTTGCTCGACAAGGCGAGACCATGAGATAGATGCACATATGCTAGTTTATAGCCGACAATAGGGGCCACTCCTTAGAAAGTAGCCTACAATAGCCAGATTGCAGGATTTTTTATTATCTTTCACATTTATTTCTTGATGTAACACAACTATAGCTTGTAATTATTATATGTAACTTTTCCTTCCTTTATAAATAGGAATGCATTGTTAGAAGAGGGGAAAAGGTCGGAAAACTTGTAAGTAGAAACTCTGTAAAAATCTCTTTTCATATTAATAAAAGCTCCGCTGTGGACATAAGGTCTGGTTCCACCCAGATTTAGCCGAACCATGTTAAAATACTACTTAACTTTCTCTAGTTCAATCCTTCTTCCTCTCCTTTCAATTCTTTACATTTCGAAAGACAGTTTTGGGTCCAAGAATTCATCTCCATTGGTTGGAGTTTGGGACTCTCCGTGTGAACCAAATTCCAACGTCAACAAATGTAAAGCTAGAATCCATAATCTCTTTAAGAATAAAATAATATGAAGAGCCAAAGCTCTGATACCACCTGTTGGTCCTAAAAAGTAATACAAAAATGATCTTGTTCTTTTTGAAAATATATACTCTTTTAGATTTGGTGATTAAATTATGGTTTACAAGCTTTATCAAAGAAACTTTATTGGATAATGAAGAGTTAATTGGAGTCACTAATGTAATCAAGAATTTAGATCTTAATAATCAATTAATCAGAATTGCAATTTAAACTAGTTTTGTAGCAAATTTAGAATTGTAGCAGAGTAGCAGAAATATTAAATGCAAAAAGAATAGTCAAGAGCACTAGATTTTTAAAGTGGTTCAATTTCAACTGAAACTACAGTTGAAGTCCACATCTACTAGACAATTCTCAATCGGATAGTCACTTTTTATTACCAAAACATAGGAATTAATCGAGCTCCTACACACTAGTTCATTCATTCACAAGAATTGTAGTTACAAATGACTCTACACCTTCAACTAATTATAATCAACTTTACAATAAAAGAAGATGCAAAAGGAAGATCAACCTCTTCCTTTGTATCTCCAATTTCTATTAACCTATAAATCTTAAAGTTAAACCAAGAATAGGGAAAGAGAATACAATACTACAATTGAGATGAATATCTCAATTATCTAAAGTATGATCTTGACAGATTTGATCCAAGATCCTTAATGAATTGAAGTTTGAAGAGGTAGAGATGAATCTATTTTAGCTCAGGTTTTTTTCTCTATTTTTACGCTTTGAAGTTTTAAGAAACTGAAAACTATTCTATTGCAATGAAGGTGAAGGCTATTTATAATGTGATAACTGACTTTTGAAAAATGACCAACTTTTAAGCTGTAAATTGATTCATGAATTGATTTAGAGTAGTTACTAACTAATTAATTGATTTGTGAATCGATTCACCTATGAAGATCATGAAGAAGTTCATGACCAAATCAATGCATGAATTGATTTAGCTTGCTATGTAAAAAGATCATGAATCGATTACCTAATTGATTCAAAATATTTTCTAACTTTTGATAAAAGCATTTTTCAAAACATTCTTTCATGAATTGATTACCTAATTGATTTAAGTACATTTCACAAAATTTTCAGTATAAATTGATTTGTGAATCTATTCACATTGTGAAAAATAGTTTTTATAAAAATTCAACTTATGAAAATATGTTTAAAAACATAGTCAGAAAATATTTGATCTTAGCTTATTTCACTTGATTTATTCTACCTCAATTCAACTATTTTTAGAAACTTATTTGGATCAAATTTGATTAGATCACACTTACAAAAGATCCTAGAAAAATCAATAAAAATACTAAGACTAATGTTGGATCTCTTGATCTTTTGAATGTCACTTGATCAACCTTGAATCTGTAAAATGAACAAATACTAAAAGCATATAGTTAGATCAAGACATTAATTAAAATTTTTTTTCAATATCAAAACTAAAGAAGACATGATAGCAAAGCTAACAATCTCTAGCAATGCTAACATAATAGAGTTGATAATCAAATATGACTAATATAAACAACATAAATGATATAATTTCATATAATTAATACATTTAGTTTAATTAATGAAACAATGGAGGCAACTAAAATAACATGAAGGAAAATGATCAAATAGCATAACAACTTAATACCATTGAAGTTCTTCATCCTCACATACAACATTACAACAATCACAAGGGTCCTTGATTCTCCTTAAAGAAAAAAAAAAGATGATTTCCTTACTAAATTGACTCTAAAGTATTAACTTAATACTATTCTTTCTAAAATAAAAATTTTTAAAATGAAGCATAAAGTATGTATTATCCAAATTACTGTAATTCTAAAACTTAGAAAAATTATTTAAGTAGTTAGTTCACTGATAAGTAGAAAATGTACCTGTAAAAATGATAGATATCACCTCTTAAATAGTTATTAATCTATAATTTTTATTTGATTTTTCCCTTAGTTTTGATAGTTTAGTTCTTGATACTGCTTTAGTTTGTTATTGTATTTTAGGATGGTGAAGAAGAGCTCCAAGAGGAAAATTAAAAGATGAAGAATGAAGCACACTTGAGTCAAGAGGAACCAAGGAAGAAGATATAAAAAGACCAAGTCAAAAGTGCAGAAGA
>JANHAO010026180.1:0-11166 GCA_026873985.1 Saraca asoca | reverse complement strand
ATAATATCCAATCCACAGAATGTTTAGTTGTGGATGCCATAGCACTCAATCAAATTGGTCTAGGGCACCCATCTTTACTAACAATTGCTGCTATAAGAACTTGAAATAGTTTGAGATTTGTATATATATGACTTGAATGGACTGGATCCTTGGTATGTCTAAATGATAGAAAGAATATGTTATAAATCAAATGTGATGAATGATAGTATGTAAGTATAGTGCATTAGAAATGATGTGTTAGAAATATATTATAAGCTATTAAAGAGCATGTATAGTATATATGTATATGTATATGTATATATAGTTGTATGATCAAATGTTTTCCATGCAAAGGTTAGATTGGAAATCTTCCTCACTGAGTGATTATATTTACTTCATTTCTAATACTTTGCAGATCTAGGTTCCTTTAAGACGTCTCTATTGGCACAGGACTTTTATGCTTTCCTTTGGGGCTAAGTTTCAAGTCTACGAACTAGATAAAACTTTAGTGATGTTTATGTTGCTCAGCCAAGCTAACCCTTTATATGTTTCATGTTTTAGCTTTCACCTGTAAATTGTAATACTGTCTTAAGGAAACCATGCATCCAAAATTTTAAATAAGCATAATCACATTTATGCATTATCAATATTTTGAAATTTTAGTAGGTTCAATGTTTTCATTTAAAAATCATTTAACTGTTTCATGAAACGTATAAAGGCTCAGGGTTCTTGCTTTGTCACCACGATGACTTAAGCCAGTTATGTTCCCCAACTGGTATGTGACTCCTGTGTATAATGGTGATTATGGTAAAGGGAATAATGTTAACAATGAATGATAACGGTGGGTGATAGTAGTAATAGTGAGTAAGATAATAATGGTGAAAGGGAGATATTGGTGGTGTATGATTGTGATGGTGATGGTAATGCTTGGTGGAAAGGGTAGTGGTGTAATGGTGATAGCAATAGTTAGTGATATGGTGTTCAGAATAGTTGATAATAGTAGGATTATAATGATTTAATCGTAGATGGTAATACGTAGTGAAAGAATTGGTGGAATAAAAATATTTTTCTTATTTTTATTTTTTAATATAAATTTTATTTATTAGTCTTATCCTTCACCCTAAAAGGTGTAAAACATTATACTACACAATGTATGTGCTAAACATATGATTAGACTTTATTATATAGCTTGTATTAGATTATTAGGTCTTATATGGTATACTAAATAAGCCCTAATATTTTGATTGAGAGTTAAGATGAAAAGGAAATGGAATACAAAATGAAAGACAAAAAAAAAAAGAAAGATAATGAATGATTAAGAAAATGGCTTTTATTTTTCTTGGAAAAAGAACCTTTCCTTTCCTTAAGAAAAGGAAGGTGAGATTTTAGTAGAAAGATAGATACAAAATTCTTTTTTTATATTGAAATGGTTGATCCTAGAAAAAAAAAGCCATGTGTCCTAGAATAAAAATTGTATATTTATCTCTCCGAAAATAATAAGAAAATGAAAGAAGGAAAAGAAAAGAATCTAGATCCATTTTTCTTATTTACACAATTAAAAATTCCTAGAAAATCCCTTACATTAAAAGAACTTAAACAAGTAAATATTGAATGGTGTTAAAAGATTTTAGAGAAATAATCATAAATTCTTATTCTCTTCTCTTTTTAATCAAAATTAAAAAAATAAATTATGATAAAACTTTTAATTAAAATTCTAAAGAACAGGAGAAAAATACACTTTACCCATTTGTGATATGGCTTTGGTTTCAATTTACCCACTCATAATTTAAAATGTCGTAAAGAGGTAAAATGTGATTTGCACAACTAATATTTTGCTCAGCTTTGCTAATTTTTTGTCCAAATATAATAAATTTTATCACATGATAATCGTGTGCTTACTAATTAGTCTAATTTGACCTTAATTACACCCTTATCATTTCTAATTTCCTCTTTTGCCTAAATCAAAAACCCTAAAGAAATATGCACCTTTAATTCTATAAGATTTCTTTAGTACAATATAAGGAAGAAGGAATGAATTGACTGCAACATCTAATAAAGATTTGTAAAATGTGAAAGTCTCTTGTCTATGAAAAAATTTACTAAAGTAGGCAAAAGACTTTTACATTCTACAAATCTTTGTTAGATGTTGAAATCAATATCTTGCTTTTTCCCTACATTGTACTGAAAGAAATTTTATAAAAATCAAAGGCAAAATTTTCTTTAGGGTTTCAAATTTAGGCATAAGAGAAAATTGGAAACAATGAGGTGAAATCATGGTCAAATTAGGCTAATTAAGGAGCAAGTGACAAGTATATAATAAAATCCATTAGATTTGAATGAAAAATTAGCATAGGTAGATAAAATATTAACGATGCAAATCATGGATTGCTTTTTGCGACACTTTAAATCATTAGTGCATAAATTAAAATTAAAGTCACATTATATGTGAATAAAGTGTATTTTTTTCAAAAATAAATTATGATATAACTTTTGGTTTTCTCTCCTTCCCATCTGTCCTTGAATGTGGATCCCTTCAGTTTCTTACCTTATCAATTTCCTCTGATTTCAAAGAAATAAAGACACAATCTTGTATTTTAGGATTGACAATATTCTTACTAGGACCCATTATTTTAATACAAAATTATCTATATTTATATTTTTCCCAAATTTACAACTTAAAGAAATTGGGGGATACATATCCTCCATTCTTGTACATGCAAATAAACCATTAATCTTTGTCCTAGGAAAGAAAGGAAGGACCATAAAAAAATATAGTATAGGTCTTCTTAAGTATTTTACATAGGAAAAATGTTCTTTCTTTTTCCTAAAAAAAAATTGATATAATCTTAAAAGAGAAATAAATACAAATTATTTTTATATAAAATGATAAATCAGAAAAAATTATACATTTTAAAATAGAAATTATATATTTATTTCACTATCAAAAATAGAAAAAAGGACATATGGATAAGCGGAGGATCCAAATTATTTGATATAACACTTTTTGCCATACAAGCCTCCTTAATTATGACCGACTTATTATCATGCGCACCCAAGTAAGGCACCACTAATCATAATCACATATCCTATGACATGATTTTGGAATAAAAAATAAATAAAATAAATCCTATGATTTCCAACATCAATACTTAGATAGAAGAGTGAATAAATAATAAAAATGTAGAACAAGACAAAAAAATAATTCTTATAAATAATTTTTTATTAAAAAAATTATGTCACTGATTAAACTTTCATTTTTTATTGAAAGGTCCATTTATTTCGATGAAATATGAGATTTTATGAAAATTATTTTCATTAGAAAATATATTTTTAGAAAATAAATTTGTTATTGGGATAACATAAAAGAAAATACTTTCTTATATTTGATGTAAAAGAATAAACTATTTTCTTTCATTAAAATAAAAATATCACAAGTCACTCAAAAAGTGTCCTATTATTAGGATGCTTTCATAGAAAAATTCAACAAATCTATATTAGTAAAATTAAAAAATTAATATACACCTTGTAAACAAAATTCAAAGAAAAATAATCAAATTAATCCTTCTTTTTATTTTCATCATTTCTACATAATTTATTCATATTCAATTGACTTTAATCATTGTTAACTACCTTTGCCAACTATTTTTATTGTCTAAATACTTTCTTAACAATTTTTAATAAAATTATTGAATATCAACATTTGTAGGGATGGAAGGAGAAAGGGAAGGAAGAGAGATAAGGGAAAGAGAGAGAGTGAAGGAAGGAGGGAGGGAGAGAGAAGAGAGAGAAAAATAGATAGGAAAGGGAGGGAGGGAAAGAGGGAGAGTAAGAGAGCAATGATGTGAGTGGAGAGAAAAAAAATATAGAGAGATAATATTAAGAGACGTAGAAAGAAAAAGATGAGAGAGGGATAGTATGTGAAGGGTAGAAAGAAAATAGAATAAGATTATAGGTTTATTTGTTTGAGAGAAAAATATTTTTCTACAAATTGTTTTCTTGTATCAATAAGAAAATTTGTTAACAAAAAGTAGATTCGAGTCCATTGAAAATAAAGTGTATTTTGGAGCAAATGGCTTCCTTTCTTAATTAAACATATCACTTTTACAAATGACCTTATATTACATAGTCTCACTTCCTTTTTCTTTAACTTTTATTCCTTTTCTCTTTAACCTCTCTCTTCTTATTCTCTCTTTACCACCTTTATACTTTGTATTTAGTGATAGATCTAGTGAAGAAAATTCTATCACTATATAACAGAAAGAAATAAAATTTTCATGTAAATAATTTAATGATGGATCTGTCGTTAATTTCGTCACTAGATTTGATAAGAATTTCTTGCCTATTTACCAATGACCATTAATGACAGATTTAATGATGAATTTAATATATTAATTTCATCGTTAAATTTATCATTAATACTTTAAAAATTAATTAGCGAAGAAATATACAATATTTCTTAAAAGAATTAATTTTTACTAACTTATTGACCAAATTTCGATTTTTGAATTTTAGTGATGAAATTCAAAAATTCCATCACTAAATTAAAAAAAGGTCTATGGAGACAACTAAAGGAATATTTTTTTTTTTTCTAGTTTTGTGATGGGATTTTGAAATTTTGCCATTAAATTCAAAAATCAAGGATATTAAAACATACAATTTCATTAAACATTAACAATAGAAGTCCATCACTAAATCTGTCATTATATCATGATAAATTTGAAATCCTCAACTGAAACCCATTTTGCAATCTCTTTAACACTCTTAATTCTACTCCTTTCTCTCACTCTCCCTCTATCTTTATCCACTGTCATTTTTCAACGTCATCATTGTCCATCATTTGGATAAGTTGACCATTTTCTTTTGAGTGAAGTTTTTTTTCCCCATTTTATCAAATATTTGGCCTAAGCTATAAATTTCTAACTCTCATTTGAACTCTCATTTGAAAACTTGTGTATGTGTGTGTGTTTTTTTTGTTTCTTTTAGTGAATATGCATTATATGTAATGTTGGCTAGTATTTGGATTAATTGTTTTTATGTGTATTTGTATGTTTGAATGTTGGGGGTTTTTAATGTAGATATTGTGCAATTTTTTTTGGATAATATGAATATTCTGCAAGAAATTGATTAAGGGTTTTGTTTATTAGGGTTTATGCTCATTAAGTATTGTAGATTAACCTATAATTTCTAATTTTTATGGTAACTTGAATGTTTTTTTTTTGTAATTTGTTATTTATTACTTATTTAATTTGATTTTATGATATATATATACACATTTTTATTTATTTCTAAATATATGCTTGTTGAATTATGTATTTGTTCATTGTTTGAATTTATTTGTAAGTCAAATTGAATGCATAAAAAAAAGAGAATCAATTCCCAGTTAACAACGAAATTAGTGATGGAAGGAACTACAAATTTCTTAGATAGTGAGGAATTTAGTGAGGAAATTAGTGATGAAATTGTTAATAGCGATGAAAATGTTCTGTTGCAATAATTAAGTGATCATTTCCTAAAAGAAGGATTGTAATTATTATTTTGTAATAGATATAACAACAAAAATTAGTGATAGATTTTAAAATTTTATCACTAAATTTTTATTGATGCCAACTTTAAGGATAGATTAATATTTATTGATAAATTTATCACTAATATATTTAATGATAAAATTTTCAATATTTAATGACAAAAAATTCTATATTCTATTACTAAATCAAAAATGTTGACGATGAAATTCGGTTGATATAGGGAACTCGAACTTCAGCCAACGGGGAGGAGTTCTAGGATCTAATACTACCTTTGAAGTGTGGAAGAGAGAGAACCGAGAGGAAGAAGAAGAAGAGAATGACACATTTAACGTGATTCGGCCAAATTCGGATGGCACCGGACCCTACGTTCACGATGGAGATTTTATTAATGTAAAGTGATTTGCAGAATTTTTACTTACAAGATTGTCACCTCTTTCTTTCTAATAATGTAATCCTATTTATAGAGGAAGGAGGGGATTACATGCATTAATTACCGGTTACAGTGGTGTTACATCAAACTATAAATGAGAAAAGATAGCAAAAGGGCTACAATCTGACTACTGTAGAAAGTAGGCTGCTGAAAGGTATCCCTAGGTTGGCGGTGGACTTATGTCTGCTGCTCGGCGTGTTGAGCTAGGGATTTATGGCTTGGAGGCGTCGCAAGTTCTACTGTAGCGAGAAGCGAGCTTAAGCGGAGTAACTGATCACTTGACAATCCGGTCTTATGAATTCTTTGCTGGATCGTTCCTCGCAAAATGTACCAGAATCCCCCCGCAGCGTTATTGTATTATGACGAGCGAGGCAGGACTGATGTTAGGAGTACTTCGTTGTTGCTGCTTCCTGATGAGCGAGGCGAAGCTTGCCGTGGGCCTCTTGTAGAAGTGGGGAACTTGGTCTCTGTCACGCTTAAGGATTTATCCTCGCGAGGCCATTTATATATATATATATATATAACAAGAAAATTCTTGTAGTGTCTTTTCTTCTCTTTGCATGCTCTCCTAATCTTATCATTCTCTCTACCACATACTCTCTCTTCTCTCATCCTTCTATTTCTCTTTCCTTCTTTTTCCTCCCTCCCTTTCTTAACTTTTTCTTTTTCTCTACTCTTTGCCCTCCCTTTCTCTCTATTCCCTCTCTATCCTTTCATTCCTCTCCCACTCTCTTTCTTCTATCTTTTTTTCTTCCATCTCTCCTTCCCTCCTTAAAAAACTTGATATTCAACATTAATTATATTAAAAGATTGTGTTGAAATATTACATTAATTTGGACAATTAAGAGGGTTGGAAAATGTTGTATATGAAAATTGGTTCGGTTCGAGGGAGCTCGTGATAAGTCTGAAACCAACGAGAGGACCAGCTCGAAGCACGTCCAGACTCGTTTAGCCATCAAGTCGCATAGCGCACGACCTCGCCAGACCGAGCCCCACACATGAAGAGGCGAGCTCGACCTCCTTATTTCTAGGGTCGGGCAAGTGACCTAGTTAATCAAGCATAACCTGCGACCTAAAAGCTCGTTGATAGAGGACTAAGTCATATCCAGCTCCAATGGTCGAAAGGGGCCCGCCTATAAAAAATAAGTTGTAGTAGCCAAAAAAGAAGATTTAGTTTGTATATTCTATCTTATACATTAAATGTTGATGTAATAGATTTACTGCATATGTAATTACCATTGTAACTTCCTTTCCTCTATAAATATGAGGAAGGAGCCCCCTGTAGGAGGCAATTCATTCCATACTGGAACTTTGCCGAGATTGAGACCAAACATTATAATATTGTAGAAGTATTGTATCAATAACACACTATTGTGGACGTAGGGTCTGGTCACATCTGGATTTGGCTGAATCACGTTAAATCTCATGTGCTCTTCTTTACTCTTCCCTCCATCGCTGATTATTTTCTTGTTCTGCTACATTTAAACAGATGAAGGCTAGAGATCCTGAAGAATCCCCCGTTGGCCAGAGTTTAGAAGCATAACCAAAATTCGATGTCAATATTTTGGCACTGTCTATGGGATCTCACCTAGGTTGGTTCGTTCCTGCTATGATGGCCAAGGGAAGAGCCACTAGAGCCTTAAATACCCAATGCCATACTCCAGATGGCCATGTTTCGACAATAGACTTGTCTACTGCTCCTATCATTAAAGCAGCTACTGGTATGCCTCTAACTAGTTTGATACAATCGATTCTCACCACTAACGACATTAACGAACCACAAACCTGGCTCTAGCGCCAGGAGAAACTTGAGTGCATGATGGGAGAGTTGGCTAAAACAGTCATGATGCTGGTGTAGGCATAAGCTCAGAATGTGTAAGGGTGAGCTGAAATCATTGTGCCTGAGGTTGAACGGTCCTGTGAAGCCAACTAAGAGCAGATTTCTCATCGCCATCTGCACGACTAAAATACTGAACCAAACCACCGAGCCTCTAGCCAAAGATTGGGGGGCTTAGATGTTCTGGTGGAAGACCTCCTTCAGAGGGTCAAGCATCTGGAGAAGCATCCCCAGAATCAGGATGACCAAGGTTACTTTGGGGAGTAAACCCTTTTCTCTAGAGAGATCATGGAGGAATCCCTTCTGTGTAAGCTTAAAGTCTTGACCATTCCACTATATGACAGAGACAGCGACCTGTATAACCATCTGGACTTGTTCAACATCCAGATGGATCTACAAGCCTATAACCCCTTGATCAGGTACCACGTCTTCCTCGCTACTTTAGGTGAGGTTCCTTGGATGTGGTTTAGGAGTCTCCCAGCTCGTAGCATTAGTAATTGGGAGGAGTGCCAAGAAAAGTTTGTTGATCAATACTGAGTGCTGCAGAAATAGCTCGTGCCTCCATGCCACCTCACTATGATTTTCTAGGGCAACCAGGAAGCGCTGAAAGATTACATTGCTCACTTTAGGCCTGAAGTCAACAACGTTGAGAAGCCCTCAGATGAGGCTATTCTGACTGCTGTCTTAACAGGTTTCCACAAGAATGGAAAGCTGTTCAAGAGTTTGTACAAGTCCCTAATTGATAACCTAGGTGAGTTCTATGAGCAGGCCATGAAACAAGTCAGGTGGGACGAGACTTTTGGCTCACGAAAAATCGAAACGAGTAGTTCAACTTCGAACAGGAAAAGAAGTAACCGTGGAAATGGAAATGATAACCCCGAGGGCCAACTCGCTAAGAGGAGCAAGGATGAACGACCCCTATTCCAAGCTCGCCACAGCACCTATAGCATCTTGTTGGATACCCAGGATAAGATCTTCACAATGGAAAGGGGCAAGGAGGACTTCGGAAAGCCCCCACCCTTGAAGACCCACGGCAAGTCCAGACTCAATCGGGGAAAATTCTGTGCGTACCATAATAACTTTGGACATGTTACCCCAGAATGTTGGGCACTGAGAGACGCTATCGAGGATCTCATCAAAAGAGGTCGTTTGCATGACTATATTGTGCAGCCCTCCAGGCAACTGCATGGATCATCCCGATGGGACGTCGAGCAAGAGCAATCTCCTACTATTAGGATGATCTTTTAAACTCTTGTACTTACTTGTAAATTGCGTGAACATTTTGAATACAACTATTGATATTAAGTTTTCTTCTAATAGTGCTAACGACAACTGTAGCTCACATGCGGTCAACATATCGCAAACCTTATGGGAGATTTCATACTTTATACCAACCGTGATCCTTGATCCGGTTGAGGCCCCCTGGAGTGCAATCTGGAGAAGAATTGTCAAACTCACTTATTCAGTTAAGCCGTGGGCTCGCTGAGGCATGAAGATGCTCAAAACACTTAGCCAGTTGAGTTGTGGGTTCGCTGAGGCATGGAGACACTCAAAACAAACTCACCTTATTTGGGCATAAGATCGCCCCTGTTATAAGATCAGCCACCCTTTTATTTAGGCACAGGATTGGTCTGGCCACAAGATCGTCCACCCTTTTATTTAGGCACAAGATTGCCCCAATCATAAGATCGACCATCATTTTATTTGGGCATAATATTGCCCTAACCACAAGATCGGCCACCCTTTTATTTGGGCACAAGATCGCCCTGGCCACGAGATTGGCCCGAGCATGAGATCGCTTATTTATTAATTTTGCAACTCTCATGCAAACTCAATTAAGTCATAACTCTCATGTGCACTTACCTACTTGGCCACGAGGTCGCTCATTTATTAATTTCGCAGCTCTCATACGAACTCGATTAAGTCACAACTCTCTTGCGCACTTACCTACTTGGCCACGAGATTAGCTCGAGCACGAGGTCGCTCATTTATTAATTTCGCAGCTCTCATGTGTACTTGATTAAGTCACAGTTCTTATGCGCACTTACCTACTTGGTCACGAGATCAGCCTGAGCATGAGATCACTCATTTATTTACTTTGTAGCTCCTATACGAACTTACTTTATTATTTGAATAATCCTTACCCTAATGTGTTTATTTATTTGGCCACAGGATCGGCCCGAGCCTAATAACACTCTGGCTCACAACTCACACTATCTTCTGACCACGTACAGATCGCATAGATGGTTCAAACCAAAGCGTTTGCAAGAGAAAACAAACAAGAGATGCAAAAAGGAAATTTTATTCATAAAAGGGCCTCAACGAGGTAGATTTACATAAAAAAGCTCTGGATGCAAACTAAGCAAAATACAAAGGAAAGAACCTATGACTAAGAAGAATGATCAACCGTGAAAGGCCGCACCTCAGTTTATTAGGGATCGCGCGCCGTGACTTTCTTCTTCCAGTGCACAATCAGCGGCAGCGCTGCATCCCTTCATCCTTAACCACTTGTTCTACCTGAAAGAAGCAAACCAGGAAGCCCCAGGAGCACGGTCGGTCGAACGATTGCCCCATGGTGGAGCTGAGAGGACGCAGTCTGGGATCCATATAAGATCCTTCTATGTTACCGAGGAAGATAAGTTTTCTGAGTCACCCATACAGCAGACCATACATGCTTCTAAGGAAGGCCAGAAAGCCAAAAATAGTGAAGGTTTATCAGGAAACTCCATGAATTGCTTAAGTGCAGAGTTAGAAGGGATCATGTCTTCCTTATATAGAGCCGAAGATGTCTCTGTCGAAGGATCTGGGACCATTCCCCCAACCATCATCATTAATAAATCTTGGAAAAGGCTAAGTTAACTCAACAATAGCCGTTGGACATGTGCTACCAAGGACATAGCCTGGAATAGATGAAACAACAGTCTTGGGAAGAGGCTAACAATTTGAAAATCGAAGGGTTTTAACTCCCAGCCCGCAGAGCGAGCTGCGAGTTAGGAGGCTTATGTTGTATATGAAAATTGGTTCAATCCGAGAGAGCTCACGACAAGTTCGAAACTAACGAGAGGACTAGCTCGAAGCACGTCCAGATTCATTCAGCCATCAGGTTACATAGCACGCAACCTCGCCAAACTGAGCCCCGCACACGAAGAGGTGAGCTCAACCTCCCTATTTCCAAGGTCGGGCAAGTGACCTGGTTAATCAAGCATAACCTGTGACCTGAAAGCTCACTGATAGAGGACTAAGTCATATCCAACTCCAACAGTCAAATGGGGCGCAACTATAGAAGACAATCTGCAGTAGCCAAAAAAGAAGATTTAGTCTGTATATTCTATCTTATACATTAAATGCTGATGTAATAGATTTACTGCATATGTAATTACCATTGTAACCTTCTT
>JANHAO010026179.1:0-11163 GCA_026873985.1 Saraca asoca | reverse complement strand
CAGATGCTTCATGCATTGTTGTATGTAATTTCGTAATAATTAATGAGAACTTCTCTTTTGGTTGTACTTTATTTCCTGAATGCTCCAACCTGTTGTGAGTGAGCCTCTCTTGAGAAATTTCATTTGAGATACAAGGGATATATTCATATGAGAGCTATTTTATTCACTCGAGAGCCACGAGAAGCTCGATCGCATGCAAGCTGCGGGAGTTTTTCTGTACAAAAACTGAGTGACTTGCCCGTATGAGAGCTGCGGGTCATTTTTAGATAACAACGAGGTGAATACCATTCGTTGATTTTTTTATTTTTGTTTTTTTGAAATAGAGTTTGATTTCCAAAGCCTCAGGGTAGGCTTTAAGGGTCGTCGTATCCCCGGGCATTGCGAGGTAGGCTCAAAGGCCGTCTCACCCTCGATTTTATTTTGAGTTTCGAAGCCTCGGGGTTGGCTCAAGGGTCGTCGCGCCCCCGGGCGTTACAAGGTAGGCTCAAAGGCCGTCTCACCCTCGATTTTGTTTTGGGTTTTGAAGCCTCGGGGTAGGCTCAAGGGACATCGCACCCCCGGGCGTTGCGAGGTAGGCTCAAAGGTCGTCTCACCCTCAATTTTGTTGAGTTTCGAAGCCTCAGGGTAGGCTCAAGGGTCGTCGCACCCCTAGGCATTGCGAGGTAGGCTCAAAGGCCGTCTCACCCTCGATTTTGTTTTGGGTTTCGAAGCCTCGAGGTAGGCTCAAGGGCCGTCGCACCCCCGGGCGTTGCGAGGTAGGCTCAAAGGCCATCTTATCCTCAATTTTGTTGAGTTTCGAAGCCTTGTGGTAGGCTCAAGGGTCGTCGCACCCCCAAGCGTTATGAGGTAGGCTCAAAGGCTGTCTCACCCTCGATTTAGTTTTGGGTTTTAAAGCCTCGAGGTAGGCTCAAGGGCCGTCGCACCCCCGGGCATTGTGAGGTAGGCTCAAAGGCCGTCTCACCCTTAGTTTTGTTTTGGGTTTCGAAGCCTCGGGGTAGACTCAAGGGCCATCGCACCCCCGGGCATTGCAAGGTAGGCTCAAAGGCCATCTCACCCTCGATTTTGTAGTCGGGGTGAAAATCGTTCGCTGTAGCAAGAGAGAACTTTATCTCAATAGTGTTTGGCCAATCAGCAACTTACATTAATTTCGAAGCGCCATAATCAATACAAACTGGTAGATGATTGCTATAAGGTTAAAATATGATTCTGATTGAGGGCTCAGGCTCTTGGGTGACTACTCGTTAGGCCTATTGAGCATGCTATTCTGATGGTCTTACCACATACATCAGTAATCGGCCTTTTCCATTGAGGCGTTCAATGGCATTTTTCAGAGCATGGCATTCAGAGGTGGTGTGCCCAGCCTCATTGTGGTAAGCGCAGAACCTGTTCTAATCTCTAGATTTTGGGGATGACCTTAACGGCCGAGGTTTCCCAAAATCCTCGTTGTGCCTTTCCGTGACAAAGATTTTGTCCTAGGCATCTGACAGGATGCTATAGCTCTCGAAACGGTCCTTAGGCTGTTGAGGTTTTTCCTTCCTTGCGAGATGAGGAGTGAGGTTGTCATGATTCTCACTGCTCCTCTTTTTACCCGTGATGGGACCACTTTGGACCACTTTATACTTGGGATCCTCTGTCCTGAAGGTTTCTTCCCATCTTATTTGTTTGGTTGCTCGATCATAGAATTCAGCGAGATCTCGAGCGGGGGACTTGTAGAGGCTTCTGTATAGTTTACCGTCTTTACGAAGTCCTGTTGAGATGGTTGTCAATATGCTTTCCTCTGAGGGGTTTTCCACGGTGTTGGCCTCATGTCTGAATCAGGCTATGTAATCCTTGAGCGACTCATCCCTACGCTAACAGATTATTGCAAGATGGCAGGGAGGTGCAAGTTGCCTCTTCAATGCTCGGTATTGATCAATGAATTTTTTTCTGGCAATCCTCCTAGCTGCCAATACTACGTGCGGGGAGGCATTTGAGCTAGGCATGAGGTACCGACCCTAATGTGGCGGGAAAGACACGGCACTTCATTTGGGGTTCGATCGTCTGGAGGTCCATTTGAGTGTTGAATGCGCCCAAGTGATCGTTTGGGTCGCTGTTTCCTTCATATAGAGGGATAGCAGGCACCTTGAGTTTCTGCGGGAGAGGTTGTTTCTCGATCTCCACAGAAAATAGTGAGGTCTCCTCATAACGCATTCGATTATCCTGAGGCTATGGGCACTCTTCGAGTAACCTCAGACTTTGGAGAACCTTGTTCATTGCTGGATGCTGGCTCTCACGTTGGGGGGTAGAGCTTTCTGCACGTTGCGAGCCCCCCAGTCGCCGGCTATCGCGATCATCGCGAGCTTCTCTCTGAGCTTCCTCCCGAAGCTATTGGAGTTGCGCCATGACCTCTTCTTATCTTTGGGCATTTTGTGCTTACGCTTGGGCAAGTGCTTTAACAGTTTTAGCCAATTCTTTGACTGTATGTTCTAGGGCCAATCGAGACTGATCAGGCGTCTGCACCTCTTGCATTTCAGGTACGACGGTGCACTGGGAAGCTAGAGATGTAGAGCTCCAAGTCATTCTTCCCCGGGCCATTGCTGAATGGCAAATGAGACTTCAAAGAGCGGATGATCCCCACAGACGGCGCCAAAATGTTGACGGTAAAATTTGATTCGTATGGAGAACCTAAATTTCGGTCAACGAGATGTGAGTTTCAAGAATCAATGCCACTCCTGAAGTATTGTGGGAATGTAAACTAGGAGGAAGAGAGGCGGTGGCTTTTAACGTGGTTCGGCTAAATCCGGATGGTACCGGACCCTACGTCCACAGCGGAGATTTTATTGAGTAATTTGCAGGAGTTCTGCTTACAAGATTGCTTACCAAATCCCCCCTCTCTTTAATAATGTAATCCTATTTATAAAGGGAGGAGGTTTTGTGCATTAATTATAAGCTACAGTTATATCATATCAAATAAATGAGAAAAGACAATGAAAAGATCATATTCTGTCTATAGGCTGTGAAGTAGGCTTTTCAGGCCGGCTTGTAGGCTTATTACTGTTACCGTGTCAAGTAAGATACTTTGATATCTCAAACGAGAGCTCCGAGCTTTGGGGACGCTATGAGAGTCATTGTAACGAGGAAGCGAGCGCAAATAGAGCGATCGACCATTATGTCGAGTCGATCGTATTGTTGCTGGAATACTATTTTTCGAGCCATTCCTCGCGACGTCGTTGTATCTTGATGAGCGAGGCGGGGTATTATTTTGTTGTTCTCGAGAACTCTTGGTCTAGGCGCGAGAACTAGCCTTCGTTTCCTCGGGGTTTGGTCCTCGCGAGGCTATTTTAGTATACAACAATAACCAATTCATTTTTTAAATGTAACCTAACAATACAAAATATCAAAAAATAATTAACAAAAAAAAAGATAACAATAAAATAAAAGATAGATCATAATGAAATTTTCCTCTATGTTTCTTTATAACTAAAAATTTAGACAAAATTCTTTTTTTGTCAATAAATATAAAATAATAAGAATAAATGATAAAAAAAGCAATAAATAAATTTTAAAAAATATAAAAACATTGATAACAAACTAATCTTATTCAAATAAAATTAATGATAAATATAAAATGAAATCAGTTTTTTTTTATATTTTCAGTAAATGACAAGTAACAAAATAAAAATATGGTTATCATAAATTGAAACAATTTTTTTTTCAAAATGTTAAAAACTGAAAATTAAGGCGTTTCCAATTTGGTGGAATTTGATAAGGTTGATCGTAGGGTATCATGGGGTTCGTGTGCTACGAAAAGAGGCCTGGCTCTTCCTAGAAGCTCTGCGAGGATGAGTGCTATGACTGCAACTGAGCTTTCTTCACTTGCCTAGGAAGCTTCCACGAGGTTGACAATGGTGGAAACATTCTCGTTGTTGTGGCCGCAGACCGTGATTCGGAGTTCTGACTCTCTCTTGCAGTGTTGGATTGAGCTTCTCCTCGCTGAGAAGAATTGTTCTGAAGGATCATACAAGTACTTTATTAGTGGTGTTGCGATAGCTATTATGATTACCACTGACGTCACCAACAAAGCAAATTGTTGGTCAGTCAGTGCCTGTGATAAAGGAGATCCAAAGTTTTATTAAGATTGTTTGCTAATGCTTTCTTTTTCAAGGAAAGAAATTCATCAAATAAGGCCCCTACAACAATATCAATTTATACATTTGAATTTGCATGATTAAGTATATTTATCGTAGACGTGACAATATCAATAAATAAGTAACGTTAATTAATAAGATATATCTACAATTGAACGAGATATTATATACAGAAATATAATTTAGTATTTGCTCTGCCTAACATACATGACACTCACTAAGTTTCGAATTTAAAGCTAACATTTAGCCTTAGATAAGATGTATGAATATTAAATGCACTTATTGGAAACACAACAGAATTTAAACAAGTAAAATCAATAAATAAGTGATGTCAATTAAGTTAAATTATGACATTTGTATAGTTAAATTAAACATTATGTGCACTATAACATTTTTTATTTATAGCAACACTAAACCTTGCAACAATCAAAAATTATTGTCTATAACTAAAATAGGTAACATTTTTTTTTATTGCTGTCTTTATTTCTAATTTTAGGCAACATTCACTTAAAACTATTATTATAAATATAATAAATAGCAGTTTTTGAGTATTACAAAATTTTAATTAATAGGCAACAATTAAATTATGTTGCTTTATAAAATTTTTTTAAACAATAGTTATATAATTGCTCCCTATTAATTTAATTGATAATGATTTAGTTATTTAATTAGTAATATAAGCAAAAACACATACACACACGCACTCACCCGCCAATTATTTCCCTTTCCCCACTCTGCTTTTGGTTTATACTTCCCAGCTCAGCTTATGTTGCTCCCCTACTTCTACTTCTTCTGCTTCTGTTTCAGCTTGGTCTTTCTTCTTCGGTTCTTCGCTATTAGACCAGCTTCGACCATTGATCCTCTTCTTCTTGTTTCTCTGGCATTCCTCCTCCCTGGTCCAGCTCTACAACAACTATTCATTCTTCTCCGGTGCCATTCTAACTAAGTTCTAGTTGAGCTTGTCAACAACAATCTAGCCCATGCCAAGCTGCCCACAACTTCCTCTGTTATTGGTGAGTTTTCTTAAAACAAAAAATTTATTTTATAGGAAGTCTATATCAAGTTTTAAAAAAAAATCTTACCTGAAACCCTCACTTTTCAAAGTTGAAAAAAGTTGAAATTTTCTTTGTTTTTGCAAGAAGTTAAGGTTTATTTTGCTGTAATTCACCAAAAAAATGTCAAGGTAAGTATGATCATTTTGCTTTCAAAATTGGTTGCTACATCCTTTATTTTGTGTTTGGTATAATGTTTTATTTTGTGAACTTTATTTTGATAATAACTAATTCATTGGGCTTCCATAGCTTTCAATGAAATTAGAACTTATGAAAGCACAAATTCGTTATGTTTGATTTGATGAAATTAGATGAGGTAGAGATAGATCTATTTATAAACATAAATATGCTTATAGATGGGGTTAGGTTCAATTTATAGTGCGGTAACCTACATATAAAAAATAACTAACTTTCAGACTGTAAATCGATTCAAGAATCAATTCAGGAGAGGGTTACCAACTTATGAATTGATTTGTAAACTGATTTGTCTGTAAGTGTCATCAAGAACTTCATAATTGAATCGATGCATGAATCAATTCATACTATAATATAAAAAGTCATGAATCGATTACCTAATCGGTTCATAAAAATTCCTAACCTTCCGTAAAAACAACTTTCAAAATAATTCTTTATGAATCGATTACCTAATCGATTCACAAAAATTTCTAACCTTGGGTGAAAGCAATTGTCAAAAAATAGCTTTTCATGAAAAGCTATTTTTTGAAAATTGTTTTCATTGTGAATCGATTAGGTAATCAATTCATTGAGTATGAATCGATTCCAATGTCAAATTTTTTTAGAGTTCAATGCATTTGATGATTTAATGTAATTATTTTGTCTTGTTCCTTAATTTTCTTTTCTCAATAAACTAAAATATGTGGAAAAGGATTGAATGGATTTATTGAGACATAACAAAGAGTATATTGATGGTGTTAAATTTTTCTTAGATTATGCTTTCACTAAAGGAAAATCACAAGGAGGCTAGATTTCAAGCTCTTATGCTATTTATGCTAATGGCAAATGGAAAAAGAGAGATATAGTGTATGGTTATTTGATATGCCATGGATTTGTTGAGGAGTACAAAAAATGGTATAAGCATGGAATAGGTGTGACTTTAATGGATCTTGATGGTGACATGAATGATGAAGACGACTATTATAATGATATTAATGGGCTGTTAAATGATATGTTTAGAGATGCAGCATAAGCAAAAGGAGTTTGTGAAGACCCTAATGAAGATGCAAAGAAATTCTTTAACCTGGTTAAGGAGGCAAAACAAGAATTATACTCGGGTTTTAAAAACTTCTTGACATTGTCATTTACTATTCATTGTATTTGTTGAAGTATCTCCATGGATAAAGCAATGCATCATTCACTATCCTCTTAGAGTTATTAAATGAAGCTATTCCTCATTTGAATATTCATTTGTCATTCAATAAAACAAAAACCATGATTAAGGACTTGGGTCTTGACTGCAAAAAGATTGATACATGTCCCAATGACTTTATGTTATGTTGGAGGGAGCATGAGAAGGACAACTCTTGTTATAAATGTAGAGCTTCTTGATGGAATGATTATCCTTAAGAGGATTATGAGCTCAAGTCTTCCAAAAAAGCTCATAAGGTGTTTGCCAAAACTTTGAGACACTTCCCATTGATTCCAAGTCTTCAAAAATTATTTATGTGTTCAAAGACAACCAAGACATTAAGGTGGCATATAGAGGAGTGTTCAAAGGATGGGAAGCTGAGGCATCCTATTGATGACTAATCATAGAAAAACTTTGACAAAACTTATCCTGACTTTGTAGCAGATGGGTTCAACCAATTTTAGACCATGAGTATATCTCATAGTACATGGCCTATACTCTTGATGTCATGTAATTTATCTTCTTAGATGTGCATGAAGCATGAACATTGTATGTTATCTTTATTAATCTCTAGGCCACAATTACCTAGAAATAACATTGATGTATTCCTACAGCCACTAATTGAGGAGTTAAAGGTGTTTTAGGATTCAAAAGTAGAAACATATGATGTTTTAAGCAATCAAACTTTTTAATTGTGAGTAGCTCTTTTGTGGACAATCAATGACTTCCCTGCATACGCTATGTTGTCTGGTTGGAGTACTAAAGGGAAATTGGCTCACCTTTGTTGCAATTGTGAAACCTTTTCTACCTATTTGAAACATAATCGAAAGATGTGCTACATGAGTCATGTTTTTTTGGCCATGGATCATCCATGGAGATCAAATATAAGGTCTTTCAATGGTAATACAGAGTTTAGGTCTTCTACACCCTTGTTAGAAGGGACAAATTTTTAACTTGAGTTACAAAATTTTGAGAATGATTTTAGGAAAAAGTAAAAGAAAAACAGTGATGGTTCATGAAAGAAGACGTCAATTTTTTTTTTAATTTGCCTTATTGGCAGCATAACACATTATGCCATAACCTTGATGTCATGCAAATAGAAAAAAAAACATATGTGATAATATATTCAAATTTGTATTTTTAATTATATGGATTTATTATTATATTAATTTTCATTTTATATTGATTTCTTATTTTTATTTTACAGGGATAATTAATGTCATTAATTAATACAATAAACAGAATGGGTAGTCTCAAATTTTTTTAAAAAAATATTAATAAAATTTAGCAACGATTATACAACCCCTACTAAATTAAATTGAAAATTTTTAAAAAATAATAATGGCGGTTACATAACCCCGGCCAAATTAAATTAAAAAAAAATTAAAAAATAATAGTGGTGGTTACACAACCCCCACCAAATTCAATTTCAAATTTTTAAAAATAATAACGACGGTTACCTAACCCCTACCAAACTATTAGTAAATTCTTGAAAATAATAATGTTAGTTCTATAACCCCTACTAATTTAATTTCAAAATTTTTGGATAAACATAGCGGTGACCCATGACAATTCTAGCGGTTGCACATAATCGCCACTAATGTTAAGTTATGCATAACCGCCACTATTTTAAGCCTTTTTTTGTAGTGTGGTTGGAGTATAGTTGCTAGAAGTGAGGGAGTCTAAATTTGTACAAATTAGAAATACCGTTAATTTATATCAAATTTCATCAAAAAGAAAAGATGAAAATGAAAAGATTACTATTGAGACTCATCTTCGTAGTCAGTAATAATATAGCTTATCAAATATCTTCTGCCTTCTCATAGCTATTTTAGAAGTCCATGATTTAGCATATGTAACTCAATTCATTCGTAGTCTTGTTTAGCCGACTCATTGTCAATTTAAACTAGGGAAAGAAGGTGTTTGGCCTATTTTAACTTCAACTATAGGTTAGTTAAGTAAATCTAACTTATACATAATGGTTAAGTAAAGTTACTATAAAATGATAATTATCAATAATAATATGGAAAAAATATAATTTACTCACATATGATATTTGAACTAAATTCATTTTGTCTACATGTAATTTAAAGTATTGGAATTAATTCATTTGTGATTTGCTTTGTTAGCATCTTTGTCCATCTTAATTATTTTCAGTCAAAAACCTGACAAAATATAATTTGTATGCTTTTGTCATGTAATCTCCTTTCTTCGTCACTAAAGTCACAAAATTAAGGAATTAAGATTGTAAATAATAGGTTTAGCAACATATCTTTAAATTTTAACTGTAACTTGAAATGCTACTTTGTGGATAGAATTATCCATCCATAAACCCTATTCATCATAACTTTATTTGCTTGCTTTATGTAATATCCCAAATTTTCTAAAAAAATTAATTTCGAGAATAAAATGGCTTTTCAAAAAATTCAGAAAGATGAATTTGAGAATTTTGAAACTATACATTTTGGGTTCGAGGAGTCCAAATATGATAAAAATAAATTATATAAATTTTAGAAAATTCTCAGGTAATTAAAATTTCCAATTTTGGATACTCATAGAGTAAAACCTAGGTTTTGGGGTTTAATTTCCAAAAAACTTCAGAAGATCAAAACTAAGGCTATGAATGCCCAGCACTGCAAATTTATAGTTGTTACAAAAGTAATTAATTGAACTAATTAATGTTAAAATTTCATGGTCACTAGCGATTGATGAGTATGTCAATTTAGCGATTGGTGAGCAAGTCAATTTTGGACATAAGGTAAAGAAATCGACAAAGTTACAAAACAAGAGAAACTAGAAAACTTGCTAAGGAAGAAGTTAAAAGTAATAATTGACTTATCCTTTCCCATTTTTGCCCCAAAGCAGGCTCCTTTCTTCTTCTTTCTCGTGCCACTTTTTATTGCATTTCATGCAACAAGTCTTTCTTTAACATTGGAGCTTCTCTCTCTGCACTCTCTCTTTTTGTCTACAAGTAAGCATCTTAATCCTTCATGTGAATTTCTTATATTTTTACTATTGATTCCTCTCCTTTTCTTCTTCAATATAATACCAAAATCATGTTGATTCATTAAGTAAAATCTGAGTTATAAAATTTTGAAGCCAACAATAACTATTCATTTCATTATTCAACTCATAAACTCATATGAATTTCATGATGTTTTTAAAGCTCAAATCTTCTATTTCTAGCTTGTCTTTATAGGATAAAGTCATAATCTAATGGTATTTGACAATTTAATGCAAGAAAACTCTTCAATAATCTAAAGAATCTAATATGCCTTCTCTCTTGTTCATGAAGAGTATTAGAGATCTTGGTGGAACTAGATTTGATTTCTTATTTCTAGCTATTAAGGTAAGTAATTCTTGTTTTTTTTTTTGTGAATTATATAATAACTAATTGATGGTAGATTAGTGATTTATTGGGTATGTTAAAGAAAATGGGTATTGGATGAACCTATGGCATAAATTGATTTTAATTGGTGTTGTTGATGTAAATATAGTGGTTTGATTGGAAAGGCTTAGTTTTATGTTTAGTTCTTTCATGGTTAAGAGTTGGCTGAGTTAGCACATGAAGTTTCGTTAAAATAATAAGAGTTGTCTTTGATGAAATGTATAGTTACACCAAAAAATTGTACAAATATGGGCATGCTAATAAAATCGCAAGCCCAGAAACTAAAAGTCAAGTCGTGGGAACTAAATGTGAAGGCTTTGATTCAATCTGAGCCAAAATAGTTTAAATTGCAAGTTTGCTCGGTAAAAGTTGGAAACTTTCAAGAAGTTTAGGATTATACACCCGAATCATGAGTAGGATAAAAAACAAGGCAAGGTCAATTTGAATCAGGTAAAAATAAGCTAAATTTTTTATTTGACTCGCAACGGCCTGAAGGCATATTCTGCCTCTATGGTCATAATTGCGAACTGAGTATAAATAAAGGTTATTTGAATCGTGAAGCCTTGAAGGTGAAAAATATGTTAAGATTGTTAGGTTTCATGTAGCAAATGCAACGAAATTTTTAAATTTTTTGAAACCCAACCAAGGATCCATGTGTAGAATATAAACCAATTGATCTAGAAAATTACCTTATTACGTTGCGTTTAATGCGGAATGCAACAACATAGGTCGCAACTCCTTATGGTGTTGTGGTTTGATCCAGAAAATAGCAACACGATTGGTGAATCCTTCGCCTCCTATGATGCTACGGCTTGATGCAAGGTTGCGGGATGATCCAGAATCACAAACAGAAAAGGTGCGACTGATGCAGAATCATGAACATATAATAGCATATCCGTGTCTCTACGGTATCCATATGCAAGCAAAATAAAACTCCAATTATACGGATGGGACTACCTCATACACTATGCCTCTGCTAGGAAGTGTCTCTCTTTATTTTAGGATCTCTCAATTGTATTTCTGAAAAACATTTTTCCAGGTTAATCCGACTACTCTCAAATAATGAATGTCGTCTTACTTCATTACGCCCCTAAGAGTTTTATTTATAGCTCTAGGGTTTAGTGAGAAAGAGACCTAGGCCCAATCCAACTGAGAGTCCTAGTCCAATAGAAAGTGTGGAAAGGCTTTTGGGCTTAAGTTATTAAATTAGTCTAACTAACTTTAATAATT
>JANHAO010026178.1:0-11158 GCA_026873985.1 Saraca asoca | reverse complement strand
AAGCAATGGCTGGAGGTAATCCGATCCTTTATGCTTCCGCTTTATTGTATATTATTGCATGTATGTTAGTGTATGAACACCAACACGAAGTCCTTTGTATTAAGGTAAAGCGAAAACGCAACCCTTGATACATGATCTAAAGTATTGATCATGTGATGATTTTAATTGTTGAACACAATCCCACCGAGGATGACAAAAGCCTGTTTTGAGACTTTCCCAGTTTGACATGTTATTATTCAAATGCTATTTGGTTTTATTGAACATCATGGACTTGCTATTATGGGTAGTGCGATGAATGCAATGTTTTATTGGGCTGGCCGAACATTTGAACTTATACAAACATAACATTTAATTTTAATCTATTGGAGATAACAGTTACCTGGACAAGTGGATATGACATAAAATGAAGCTTTACCATATGTTCAGTGAGGTCCTAATGGAGGAAGGCAAACTCTCTCCTGCTGGAACATTGACATTTGGTCGTAATAGCATGTGTGGTACGACACAATTGCTTTGGCTTTCCCTTCATTAGATTGTTTGTTACACGTACGATGTCTCATTTACTTAGTATTATTCCTAAAAGCTCTAACTGATAAATAATTTTTTTTAAAATGTTGGCATTCCTTAGTTTTCCGAATTGTGCTGCATTATGAGGCACTTCCGATTCTCAGCAGGTTCTCCTGCACGAACTGTTGGCTGGCAAGACCCTGGTTTCATACACACGAGTTTCCTCAAAAAACTATGGCCAAACTCAGTGTATGGCTTCAGATATCCTCTTATGTTTATACACTTACAGAACCACCATTGTCTGTTCTCTAATTTTTTTCAGGTACACATATCGGTCAGCGTATCATTTGTCTAAGGGTTCAAATATCTGGTCCTCTTATCCTAGACAAGACTCACTGCAACCTGTGGTCATATGGTGGATAATTATTTTCATTTTTGAATGATTTTTATATAAGATGTAGTTCTTCACTTTATATATTTGGCAAGCGAAATTAGCCAAGTGCATGCTATGTGTTGCATAAGGCAGACAAAGTACCATTAATTAGCTTTTCATAATATAAGCAACTATATTGAATTCAGTTTTTACTCAAAATGGTAGAGAAACATATTTCGATATGACTCATGACATATTACATGATGTATGTATGATTATAGAGTATATATAATAATCTCACAGGTGTGACTCCAAAACTTAAGTTGAATAAAATTTATTACAGCATGCTTCAGAGTTCCATAAAGAAAGTTTATGCATATCACTTTTATTTTTAATTTCAATGTGTAAGTTATATACTTTCTAATCCAAACTAATTTGCATGTATCCAACGGATTATGGCATGTTGCTTTTCTATATGGTTGAGTCTGTACATGACTGGAGAGAAGGATCAGAACGGTACAAATTCATTGAGCATTGCCTTGCAAAAGTAGATAGACAAAAACAACAATGGTTGATCTTTGCTGCTCATCGCGTGCTTGGCTATTCTTCTGACAAGTGGTATGGCTTGGAGGGCTCATTCGAAGAGCCCATGGGCAGAGACAGTTTGCACAAGTAGAAAGTAGATATTGCATTTTCTAGAACTAGGAAAGAACATGTCCCATTTATCAGGTAAGGATAACGACCAAATATACCATGATTTTAATTAAATCCAAATCAGCTTCCTATCTCTCTACGTCCTTGATTGAACTTTTATTTTTTCACTGGTAAATGGATTGACAGCATTTATTTTTTAGTAGTGAAAACATATTTTTCTCCATACTTGCACATAATATATGACAAATTGATAATTAAAGTCAAATTGATAGCACTTATATCGTGTGGATAAATCACAGGTACATGTAGTTTTTTTTTTATTATTATTATTTGTAATTCCAATTGAGAAAGTGATCTGAAATTAAAAAGACTATTCAAAAAAAAAAAAAAAAGGACTCCCAAAAACTTCACTCCTTGTTAGAGTGGTGAGTCCTACGACTGTTTAGTAGAGTGAGGCCGCAATCTCATTGTACAGGTGACATTACCCATGGACCTACGAATGAATGGTCATCCATGAGATGCATTCAAAACTTTTTCCTTGACTGACAACACTGAAAGGCTGAGTTTTTGGTCACTTTAAGCTGATTTTCTCATTTAACCAAATACATATGATTCAGAATCAGTGTGTGAACAAAGAGAAGTCTCTTTACAGTGGGCATTGTGAATGGAACAATTCATGTTGTCGTTGGAAGGGCAGGAAGACACTAGTAAGAGTTGAACCAAGTAACCCCTAATTGAATTTTACTTTTTGAAATCATTACGATAAATCTGTAAAATTATCGCGATACATAATGGCTAATGGCCGCAATAGTAAGAATAAAATTAAATACGATGTATTGTCAAACCATAAACCCAGCGACAGGCATAGCATTGGTCTGCAAAATTTCATTTTGCAGCTAGTAATTCTGTGGGGTCCTTAATGCAGACGACAGAAGACATTCAAAGAAAGTAGCATAATAGTGAACCAGGAATTAAGATGAACCTTTTATCTTGAATTGTAAAAAAGAAATTGAAAATTTCTATTCATTTTAAATTGAATTCATATACAATTTTACACATAAATTCAATTTCAAATGAATTGAATTGTATTTGTTTTTTTCTTATTCCAAAGAGGGGTTAATCTTCCTAAGGAGTCACTTACAGACTATCCTAGTACACAGACTCCACAAAAACTCGAGGATTTCAACAAATAGTACTCCTCTTTTTAGCATCCTATTTTATTTACAAGCATTCGTATCGGGAGTACTAAACATTCTATCCAAAATTCTTATTGGTGCATTGATTGACTTTAGAAAAAAAGAGTTTTCCTTCATATTTCTTTAGAAAATTAGAAGAATAAATATTCTACCATTCTGCTTTGTCATAGTTCTGCAAATTAACCACTATTTGGAGTCTGTGCATCGATTATGACTCAAGGTTTGTTAAATTGACAGCGTAGGAGGGAAATAAACTGTAGTTTCCGAAAAAATAACTAGAACTTGCCCTTTTTATAAATATAAAATACTCTTTTTATTTTGAGATTGGATTCTTGTTTCACAATATTTTTTAAGAAGACTCTATTGGATGATGTTGTGGGTAAAAATTGGTCTCACAAGAGTAGGCCGAAGGCTCAGTTGAAACTAAGTCCAGACCGGAGGATGTTCAGTTCATTGAAGAGGAGAGCGCGAGATCCCAACTCGCATGCTTGATAAATCGTTCTTACACGAGCTCACCTCACTACAAGCGGGCTTGTCCTTGCTAAGCAATGGTCATGAGCTTGCGAAGAGGAGGCACAGCCTAGGCCAAAAACTCAGCGAGATGGAGCTCCAGACAGGCTTGCGTCAAGTCTCAATTCTAGTCGACAAGAGGGGTACACCCCACAGAAAGCAGCCTGTAGTAGTCGAATTGCAGGAAATTTTACTGTCTTATACATTTAATACTTGATGTAACAGAATTATAACTTGTAATCATTGTATATAACCTCTGTTCCTTTATAAATAGAGTATAGGAGATCATTGTAAAAGAGGGGGAGAAAGAGGCTAAAATAGCTAAACCAAAGTTCTGTAAATTTTCCTTCAAATTAATAAAATTCTGCCGTGGATATAAAACCCGATACTGCTCGGATTTGGCCGAATCACGTAAAAATATTGTCCACCATTGTTCTTCTTCCTCTCCTCTATCTTCATCTCTCATTCGATCTACCAGAAAGTAGTTTGGGGTTCAAGAACCACTCAGTTGATCAGAGATTGGCTTAGAACTATATTCCACCGTCAATATTTTGACGCTAGAAAGAGGGCCCATCTGTTTTTTGAATCACTTTCCTGTCCAGCTACAATGACAAGAGGAAGGGTCACCAGGAATTCTAACACTTCAGTTATTTAGCTGGCAAACATTTCTACTACCGAAACTCGTCCTCAGCCTACCACTGTCCCCGAAACTGAAGAAGCGCAAGTGCTTTATCAGTCGTTGCCAGTGCTTGAGAACATGGTAAGAGAGCTGGCTGAAATTGTTAAAGCACTAGCACAAGCATAAGCCTGAGATGCACAAAGGTAAATGAAAGTGCAGCTCTAGCAGCTGCGTGAAGAGGCTCAAAAAGAGACTCATGAAAACCACCACGATCAGCAATCTGGGGGCTCGCAACAAGCTGAGAGCTCTAGCCCCCAGTCTAAAGCTCGGGATCTAATAATTTGGCAAATCCTCTAGAGACTGAAACAACTGGAGGAACGTCCCCAATCTCAGAATAATTAACCTCGCTATGAGGAAAGTTCGCCATTCTCTGTGGAGATTGAAATGCAGCCCCTTCCCCAGAAACTTAAAATGCCCGTGATCTCACTGTACGATGGAAACAGCGATCCGGCCAATCATTTGGATGCATTTAATATCTAGATGGATCTTCAAACAATTGACCCCCTGGTCAAGTGCCATGTTTTCCCGGCTACATTAGGAGGTATATCTCGGGCATGCTTCAGAAGCCTCCCAGCTCGTAGCGTCAATAGCTGGGAAGAATGTCAAAGGAAGTTTGTCAACCAGTATCGGGCGTTAAAGAAGTAACTCGTGCCTCCTGTCATCTCGCAATGATCTTTCAGTGTAAGAATGAGCCGCTGAAGGATTATCTAGCCAGGTTCAGGTATAAAGGCAACTCCGTAGAGAATCCCACGGAGGAGAGCATCTTAATGGTAATCTCAGCAGGGCTCTGCAAGGACGGGAAGCTATACAAAAGCCTTTACAAGTCCCCGACTCAAGATCTAGCTGAATTCTATGAGCGAGCTATCAAGAAAATAAGATGGGAAGAAACCTTTGGCATAGAGGAGCCCAAGCAAACGGCAGATGCCTACGGCTCCACCTCAAGTAGGAAGAGAAGCGATGAGAGTTGCAGTCATGACGCTGGTCCTCAGCTCGCAAAGAAAGCAAAGCCTCAAGTGACCTCAGCCTCAAGGTCACTTCAAAAACTATAGTGTCCTATCTGATACACAGGATAGGATTTTTGCCACAGAAAGGCCTAAGGAAGACTTTGGGAGGCACAGGCCCATGAAAATTTCTGCCAGGTCCAGAGACCCAAGCAGATTCTACGCTTATCATAATGAGCTCAAACATACCACCTCATAATATTGGGCATTGAGAGATGCCATAGAAGATCTCATCAGAAGAGGTCGATTACAAGATTATGTGGTGAGATTGTCAGAATGGCAAACTCAGCAGACTCAGCGAATTGCTGATCGAGAGTCGGAGCCCTCCATTAGAACCATATTCTAATCCTGTAATATTTTCCTAAGGTTAATGACAACTGCAAAATCTTTGTATAGATTTTTAAGTGGAACACTGCACAAAAAGAGAGTTAATCCCCATTGATTCAATATTATTCCTGGCTGATTAGCTGAAACATGAAAATATTACCAATCTAGTGATGAGCCATCCTCTCGCCATCATGCGGATACATCTGGGGGTGAGACAGGGCGAGGCCTACCCCATTGACACATCCAAAGCAAGCCATACCCCTCAAGTGGGGGCAAAAGAGTATAATTCCTAGCCTGAACAACAAGATTGTTGTCTTACTGAGCAACAAGATTACTATGAGGCTAAGTAACAAGATTGTTGTCTTGCTAAGCAACAAGATTGTTGCGGGACTGAGCAACGAGATTGCTGCTTCACTGAGTAATGAGATTGTTAAGAGACTGAGCAACAGGATTGCTGGCAGGGACAAATTCTATAATGACTACTGAGCAATAAGATTGTTGTCTCGCTGAGCAACAAGATTGCTGCGGGACTAAGCAATGAGATTGCTACCTCATTGGGCAACACGATTACTACAAGACTGAACAACAAAATTGCTATGGTACGGATTATCGAACATAGTTAATGTGTGATTTCACCCAACGAAAAGCTATTATCTCACTGAAATGCTAAGGCATTAATATGCACAGGCGCATAAACACTATAAACTCATCGTAGCTCTTATGCAAATGAGTACTCGTAGCTCGCTGGTGAGATCCTTCCAGGCGCAGCTCATATGTGACCTGCCTAAATTTTACTTGTTATTGATCAAGGCATCAGTATACTAAAGTTCACACTCAAAAGTTGCGGCCAATTGGCCATACAAGCATTTCATTGATTTACAGTGATATACATTATCATCAAAAGCAGATGAAAGCATCCAATACAACATTCAAGAGCCATACAGAAAAGCTTATTCACTAAAGGCCACAGTCAATGAAGTATAATTTACATCAGAAGATCTAAGATACAAAATCAAAAGCCAAAAGAGCCTGAAGCCATTATTGAAAACAGAAAGCCAGCTACTGGGAGATGAACTCCCACTAGCAGGAAGATCGACAAGCCCGACTGCTCGTGCTTATCCCTCCTCAACCAGTAATTGCTTCTGACCCAAACCCAGAGCAATTCAAAAGGTCGCCAGGAATCTAACTGGCAAGGCTAGAAATCACGATAAAGCTGTGAAAAAATAATCTAAGATCTGCACAAGATCTCCCTTGTGGTTAGCATAAAGAGCTATCCATAAGACCCATGTGCAGTAGGCTATCCATGCCTCAAAGCCCCATGCTGTAGGCCATACACGCCTCAGTGCTTCATCGAAAGCCATACCAGCAAAGGTATTTAGGGACTTAACTAATACATCCATTTGATCACGAAGAAGCAAGAAAAGTCTCTCTGGCCTTATAAACTAATTTGGGTTGAGTGAATGATCGAGCAGACAAAAGACTATGCTTGATTGAACGGTCATAAGAAAATTAGATTGCCACAGTAATGGCTAGAAAGCAAGGTCAGAAAAAGAAGCATGGCCAAAGCCAAATGAAATGAAAGATTGAAAGTTTGAAATGACAACACGGCAAGGCTAGGACTTTGACTAAATAGTGAAAATTACAACTCTCAGTCCATAAAGCAAACTGAAAGTTGGGGGGCTTATGTTGTTGGTAAAAATTGGCCTCGTAAGAGCAGGTCAAAGGCTTAGCAGAAACTGAGTCCAGATTGGAGGACGTTCAATTCACTGAAGAGAAGAGCACGAGGTCCCAGCTCGCATGCTCAATAAATCGTTCCTGCACGAGCTCACCTCGCTACAGGCGGGCTTGTCCTCACTAAGCAATGGTCATGAGCTCGCGAAGAGGAGGCACAGCCTAGGCTAGAAGCTCAGTGAGATTGAGCTCCAGATAAGCTTGTGTCAAGCCTCAATTCTAGCTGACAAGAAGGGCCCACCCCGTAGAAAGCAACTTGCAATAGTTAGATTGTAGGAGATTTTACTGTCTTGTACATTTAATACTTAATGTAACAGAATTACAACTTATAATCATTGTATGTAACCTCTCTTCCTCTATAAATAGAATATAGGAGATCATTGTAAAAGAGGGGAAGAAAGACACCAATAGCTAAACCAAAGTTTTGTAAATTTTCCTGCAAATTAATAAAATTCCGCCATGGACGTAGGGTCTGATACTACTCGAATTTGGCCGAACCACATAAAAACATTGTCTACCAATGTTTTCCTTCCTCTCTTCTATCTTTATCTCTTATTCGGTCTACCAGAAAGTAGTTTAGGGTTCAAGAACCACTCAGTTGACTAAAGTTTGGCTCAGAACCATATTCCACCATCAACAGATGATCAAGATAATATTAGAGTCATTGATGTAATTAGGAATTCAACTATAGATTGATCAATTTAAACTAGTTTAGCAATTAAACAAAATTGTAGTAAGCTCAAAAATGCATTAAACCAAAATAGCAGTGATATAAAAAATGTAGCAGAATAGCATAATGCAAAATGTAGTAAAGAATAAACAAAAACACCAATTTTTAAAGTAGTTCAACTTAAACTAAAACTACAATTTAAGTCTACATCTATTGGATAATCCTCAACAAAATAGTCACTTTTATAACTTAAAAACACAAGAATTAACTGGGCTCCTGTACACCAATTCTTACACAAGACTTTGACTGGGCTCTTGCTAACCTATAGATACAATTGACACTATACCTTCAACAAATTGTAATCAACCTTACAACTAAAGAAGATGCAAGGGAAGATCAACCTTTTTCTTGTATCTCCAATCTCTATCAACCTAGAAATCACAAAATTAAAACAAGAATGAAAAGTTAGGTATACAATACCAACAATTGAGATGAAAATCTCAATTGACTAGTTGTGTTCTTCATAGATTTGATCCAAGATCCTTAATTAAATACTATTTAAAGAGGTAGAATTAGATCAATTGAAGCTTTAGTTTTTCTATCTATTTTCATGCTTTGAAATTACGAGAAACTAAAAAACTATTTTGTTAAAATGAGGGTAAAAAGTTATTTATAGTGTGATAATCAACTTTTGAAAAATAGCTAACTTTTAAATTGTAAATTGATTCGTAGTGATTACCAACTAATTAATCGATTAGTAAATTAATTTGTTTATGAAGATCATGAAGAAGTTCGTGATCGAATCGATGCATGAATTGATTAGCCTGTTATGTAAAAAGATCATGAATCGATTGCAAAAATTTCCTAATGTTTTGATAAAGCATTTTTTAAAACCTTTTCTTCATGAATCGATTGCCTAATCAATTCAAGTAGATTTTACAAATTTTTAGTATGAATCGATTCACACAATAAAAAATGATTTTTATAAAATTTCAACTTATGAAAAGCCACTTGAAAACATAATTAGAAAATATTTGTTTTAAGCTTATTTCATTTGATTTATTTCTACCTTAGTTTAGCTATTTTTATAAATTTATTTGGATCGAAACTGATTAGAACACACTTACAAAAGATCTTAGAAAAATCAATAAAAATGAAGACTAGTATTGGATCTCTTGATATCTTGAATGTCACTTGATCAACTTATATGTACAAAATAAACAAACACTCAAAGCACATAGTTAGATCGTGACATCAATTAAAATTATTTTTCAATATCAAAATTGAAGAAGACAAGATAGCAAGGCTAATAATTTCTCCCTTTTTTATGGTGACAAACAATTTTAGATAAGGATCAAAATATGCATATAATGAAAACTTTAAATGGTGGTTTTTACTTTTTACTCCCTTTCAATTTTTATTCTCCCTTATCTATTTTCCTTATCTAAAATCCCATTATTCTCCCCCTTTAGCACATCGAAAAGCAATAATGCCTTATCAAAATATAATAACAGAGTTTAAAATTCAAATCATATAATAGGGGTAAAGGGATTAAAGGATAGTTCTTAGCTTTATTGTAATACTAATCTCCCCTCTAAAGTAATGATTCTACTTTATTCTAGACTTATTGCATGAATCATTTTATTTTTGCATATATCAAGTCATGAATCAATTCATATATCTAAACATTAGTTTTTGAATTGATTCTGGAATTGATTCGATGAGTTGAATAATAGTTGCAGAAATTTTGGAATAATTATCAAAAGTTTGAAAATCTTGATGAATCAGTTCATTAATCGATTTGATTAGGATTGAATCGATTTAGGAATTGATTTGAACAGGACTAAATCAATTCTGAAACTAATTTATTCAGTTTGATAAAAACTTTAAAAGGTTTAAGTTTTTCCCAAAAGATTGAAAAATGTTCTAAATTAGTTCGTGAATCGATTTATAATGTAAAATTTTGAGTTGTGAATTGATTCAAAAACTCATAGAAAACCTGGAAAAATTTAAATCGATTTAGGATTCAATTCAGAGAGTCTTAAAATCAATTTTCATGCAGTTTTGTTCCAAAACTCTTAACATATGATATGATTATCAACATCAATCGACTTAACATGATTTTTATCTCAAATTTCATATTATGTACCTACAAAACAAACCTAGAAAAAACTTCAATGCCTAAGTTAGAATTTGCAAGATACAAAGCAAATAAGCATAGTCAAATACAAAACTTAAAATAAAAAATATTGCAAGTTGGTAATTTGAGATCATCTTCTAAGGGTTCTAATATCCCTACTTCCCTTCAAATGAATATAAATCATTTTTCATCCAATAGTTTTGTAAAAATATCAACTAGTTGAAATTCAGTTTTTACAAATTCAATAAAGATATCACTTCTTTGAACATGATCTCTAATAAAATGATGTCTAATTTAAATGTGTCTTATTTTAGAATGCACGATAGGATTCTTAGTTAGATTGATAGCACTAGTGTCGTCACACATTATATGAATCTTATCAAATTCCAAGCCATAGTTTGAGTTGTTGCTTTATCCATAAGATTTGAGCACAACAACTCCCAACTACAATGTATTCTGCTTCAGCAGTTGAAAATATAACACTATTTTACTTTTTGTAGGACCAAGAGACTAGAGAGTGACCAATAAATTAGATGCTCCACTAGTGCTCTTTCTATCAGTTCTACTACCTACATAATCTACATCTGAATAACCTATAAGACTACAAGTGTTAGATTTAAGATACCATAATCCTAGCTGTTTTGTTTCTACATGATATCAAAAAATTCTTTTGACTACAAAAAGATATGATTCTTTTGGTTGTGTTTGATATCTTGCATAGAAACAAACACTTAGCATTATATATGGTCTACTTGCAGTCAAATATAGTGGGCTTCCTATCATACCTCTAAATAAAGTAGAGTCAACAGATTTACCATTTATATTAGAATCCAGTTTAAGAGAAGGACATATAGGGGTTCCAAAAGGTTTGCAGTAATCAAACTTAAACCTTTTTAGCAATTCCACTATATACTTGGTCTAACTTAAGAAAGTTCCATTGGTACATTGTTTGATTTGTAGTCTAAGAAAGAATGTTAACTCTTCCATCATAGAAATTTCGAACTCACTATGCATCAACTCAGAAAATTCTCTACACAAGGAATCATTAGTAGAGCCAAAGATAATATTGACAAGCTGCCGAGACCAGTCAAATTACTAGATTTATAAACTGGATTACCCTATTCTTCTTACAGCAGAAGGCAGCCCGAGTCGAGCCCTTAGATCTTCTAATATTAACAATCAAATTAAAAGATGAATAAAGGGGGGCTGGTTTGCAGCAGTTTAAATGACAGGAAACAATAAAATAGAAGTTTAACAGAATGCAAGTAAGAACCAGTCCAAAGGGGTCATTAAACTTGAGATTAATCCTTCATTGATTACTAAGTATTCATGCAATTATTGATCATATTCTATGGCCTAAAATCACAATA
>JANHAO010026177.1:0-11171 GCA_026873985.1 Saraca asoca | reverse complement strand
GAAAGTGTGAGAGAGGATGAGAGAGAAAATGAGACAGAGGATGAGAGAGAGTGAGAGAGGGGATGAGAGAGAAAGAGAGAGAGAGGATGAGAGACAGTGAGGAAGGATGAGAGAAAAAGTGTGAGAGATGATGAGACAGAGGATGAGAGAGTGAAGAAGGATGAGAGAGAAAGTGAGGAATGATGAGAGAGAGAAAGAGAGAAGGGATGAGAGAGAAAGTGTGAGTGAGGATGAGAGAGAAAATGTGAGAGAGGATGAGAGAGAGAGAGTGTGTGAGAGAATGAGAGAGAAAGTATGAGAGAGGATGTGAGAGAGAGTGAGAGTGAGGAACGATGAGAGAGAAAGTGAAGGGTATATATATATTTTTTCTCATTAATAAAGGGTATAATTGTCTTTTTTCCTACAAAAAATATTTCCATGTTATGGGAAACTAAGATTTCCAACCCCCCCATGGTAATGTTTTTGTGGGAAAGTTAGCTAAAAATGGTTCCTGAGAATCTTTGTTTCCTCTGAATGTGTTTTTAAAATATGACTACCAAACATAAAAAACTTTATTTCTCAAGTCAGGATTCCTGGGAAACTAAAAAGTTTCCCCTTACCAAACATCCCCTTAATATAAAACAAGTTACATCAGTTTTTGATCTGTTGTATGTGCAGTAAGTACAGCAGCAAAGAAAGCTGCAAAGGAGTAAGTTATGGAAGTGACACTGCTCCCGTAGCTAGCTACAATGAAAAAAGGCTGAACCTAAATCCTTATACCTACTTTTAATTCACATCTTTTTATAAAACAGATGTAACCCAGTTCTAAATCCTACACCTTTTTTATTTTTTTAATAAGGGAATGTGAGTTGAATGTGAATATAGAAATATAGATATAGCAAAACTCAACTATAATATAGCAGTTGAGTTAAAAGCATAAAAATAATCTTTTAAATTGATTTAATTTACAGATTTATTATTTTCCATCACTCATATTTAATGTTGGAATTACGCCATCAACTACCTAAATTTTTCAAACAACTTCTTAAAGAACTTGTAATCTTGATTCTTGAAAAGAAGTAACATATTATATTTCTAAATTTTCTAGTTTAAAAACTAATGAAATCTCTTTATGACCTTCCACCTTCAATGACGGCGGACGGTGGGTGGGCAGTGGCCGGGCAGTGAGCACAGAGCAAGTCAAATTAAGCTTTTGTCAATCTTAACCGAATCACTCAGATTCCTTCAATTCTATGTAGAGCAGATGTGACCATAAATTTGAAGACTTCAAACGACAAGACCTTAAATGAGTTTCTGTCATGTTGCCTCCATTTTGTGATGGAAACAAGTCACTTGCTATATTGATTGGTTCAGCCAACCTCCTACTCTTCTCGTCCTTTCCATTTGCTATTTTCTTTTTAATTATGTTTTATGAAATCTTAAAATTGTTGATGTTCACCTGTAAACTCACTAACTTTTAAGTTTTAACACATAGAAAACGCCATTGACTAATTATTTAGGCTCATTTTTTTTCCTTCTTTTTTAATTGCCTTTTTTATTCACATCTTCTTAAATCTTATTTTATCCATTTTCTTTAATTTTTTAGAGAAAAAATACAAAATTTTATTTTGAAAACCATAACTTTTTTATATTACCTACCACTTTAATACAAACTACAAATATCTTTCTTGTGATATGTTTGTTTCATGAAATATTTTATTTTCACTAATATTTTATTTTCAAGAATCTTTTATATTTGAAAATATTTCTTTCTCACCTGTGAAATTTTTAACTTCTCTTCACAAATTTTATTTCTAAGCATATTTTATACATGAAAATGATTTTTTATCTCTTGTATTAAATATGAGAAACTTTTATTCCCATTTCATTTTCTCATAAATAAAAAAATATAACTGATACTAAACACACTCTTAAATTCATACTTTAAAAAATTAAAGAGATGCATAATTATGAAGTGAAAATAACTTATAGTCATCTATGTAAATTTGACGATGATGAAATTGATTTTATTGAGTATATTATTGAAGAGAGGCACAAATTTAAACTCAGTTTTCAAATTTAAAATTAGTTTATTTACCAAAACATTTGAAAGACCAACCAAATCTTGCTTGAAGAAAAAAAAAAAGGCCAGTAAACATTGTTTTCAAAATCAAATCATACAGCAAATCGTTCAATTATGAAACTCTCAAAATTTGATGTCATTGAATTAACTAGTTCATCAATTTAACCATTTATTAACCTGCAAAATCAATTGAATTATAATTTATCTTTTCAATTAGTTGTAGAATTTAATTTGTAAAATATTGTTTATAGGTTTAAAATAATGTTTCCTTTTGTTTTCTAGCAATAATATGCAAATATTTATTATAAAGAACTTACATATTGTTAATTCTTGGGTTTTAGCAAAAGTTCCCTTTTCTTGAAGAAGTTGGCTTTGGGAAGCACTTGAGCCAGTTTAGAGAGAAAAGAGAAATGAACCAAATTTTCTCAGAAATCATCAAAATGTAACCAACCAACAACATCTTCCCTTTCATAATTAGAAGAAAAAGATAAGGAACAAGAGTGATTCCAAAATACAACTTGTATTCTTGTACCAAAATAAGATTGATTTTGGAATTACTTACATATTCAAATACTACCTTTTGAGATTAAAGATTCTATCAACTTGAGTCCAAATATTACCCTTGATATAAGATGAAAACATTGATGCCAAATAGTTCATAATAGATATTTTTTCCTCACCTAACTATGTTTCCATATTAACCTTCTTTTTATTCTTTTATAAGCTTTTTGCTAATTGAATGAAGAATAAAACTAAGTGTATAATGTGAAGTGTGTACACAATCTGCTCACATTTAAAAAAATATGAGTCTTTTATAAATGTTTCATATGTTCCTTTATAGCATGAGAAATATATAAACACTGAATGTGCACCCAACATTTTTTTTTCGATTAATATCACATTAAAATTTGAACATTAATTTAAAATTTAAATAAATTTTTTATCTTTAGATATACAAATTGTTTGTAATATTTGATTCTATTTAAATATGATACTCTATTTTAATTTTTAAGTTATAAATTGAATAAGTTAGATTATTAAAGATATAAACTTTTAGAAGCCGTTTAATTAGCAAAAAGTTTCATAGAAAATATAACTTTTCAAGAAGTAGAAAATGCTTGATTGTTTGATTGAGCACTAACTCAAAAATTAAATAAAGAAGTCAATTTATCATAAATCATGGAAAGTTGCTTACCATTCCTTCTAAGTAAATTTTACTTTCTGTACTTTTAATGAATTAAAATATAAAAATTTTACTTTTTGTAGAAGTTAAATAAACTTTTTATCTTTAGATATACGAATTGTTTGTAATATTTGATTCTATTTAATATGATATTCTATTTTAATTTTTAAGTTATAAATTGAATAATTTAGATTATTAAAGATATAAATTTTTAGAAGTCGTTTAATTAGCAAAAAATTTCATAGGAAATATAATTTCTCAGGAAATAGAAAATGCTTGATTGTTTGGTTGATCACTAATTCAAAAAATAAAGAAGGAAGTCAATTTATCATAAATCATGGGAAGCTGCTTACCCTTCTTTTTAAGTAAATTTTACTTTCTGTACTTTTAATGAATTAAAATATAAAACTATCCTTATAAAATTTAAATAATGATAAAAGTGTTATTTTAAAAATTTATCTAGTAAAAAATATAATTTTTATGTAAAACATTTTAGCCATTTGAATATTACTTCTTGGGGAAGTATATAATTGAACTAAACATCGCATGAGAACTTATTTTTTGAGAAGTTCTAGTTTTTTAATGTTAACTAAACAATTTTTATTACTTCGTCGAGAAATTCACACTTGAACTTACTTCCTCAAAAATTCAACTTCTCACAAGAATTTATTTTTTATGTGAATTAAATGATTCCTCAATTGATACATAGGTAAATGATCATTATATTTTTACCTATTAGATGTCTATATAATTGGTATAATTATATTCATGTTATTATGAAAAAATACTATGTTTCTTTTAATTTAATAAAATTGTTACACTAATATTACAAATTATCTAAATTTATCATTTAAATTTTTTCTTTTCAAAAATATTTTCTTGATATATTAATATTCAGGTAAATTTATTTATAAATTATTTTATTTAAAAATTTAAATTAACTACTCTAGTCAGAAGATTTAATTAATAAGAATTTTTGTATTACTATAACTAATATATTATTTTAAAAAATATACATTTTAGAAATATTTTTTATGAAGTTTTAGAAATATGTTAAATTAAAATTATGATAAATATTCAAAAGTAATAAAAATTTTAAAACAAAAATTATATTAAATTTAGTATTTGATATTTAAAGATAATATGAAAATTTAAAGAGAGAATTGTTAGATACGTATTATCTATTAAATCATAATTAGATATTATTAATATATTGATAAATATTTTATTTCTATATAAGTATAATTATTTATTTATATATAAATTATTTAATAAATATAAAAATAATTCAAATTAAATTCTAGTAATGAATTTAGACTGAAAATCATGTATCAATAATTTTATTAAATAAATAATTTTTTATAAATAAAAATATATAATATTTATTAAAGTAGTTTAGAATTTAAAAATTAGAGGATATATTACTAAAATTATTTAAATTTTGAATTATGTAATTTATTAAAATATTAAAATATATTTAATTTTTATTTTTATATTAAATACTTAAATATAATACTATCAAATTTTAAATTAAAAATTATTTTAATAATATTAAAATAGATATCAAAATTATATTACTCAAATAAATAAATAATTTAAATATTAAAAATTAAAATATTATTTAATAATTTAAAAAATTATAAAATAAATTAATAATATAATAGTAATAAAATTAAAAAATAAATTAAAAATAAATTATAGATAATTTCAATTAATAATTTATTGTTAAAATAGATAAAGATAAAAATTTTATCCATAATTTAAATTAAAAAAATAAAAATTCTTTATAAATGAAAGATATAATGATTTTTGAGTATAAGTGATTATTATTATTTTTATAAATTAAAAAAATTTAAATAAAATATTATAATTAGGAAGATCAAATGAGTATATACTCAGGATAAGCTCAATTTATATTCTTCAATCCCCACACCCCCACGAAACAGGAGTAGGCCGGACTAGCAACAGATTCAGTTTTTTGCCTTTTTAATTTTCATTTCGGCATGCCAACGGCTGACCCCAGAAGTCTCCCTGCGTAATAATAAAAACGTGAAAATCAATTTGGTATTATCGTACATCGAACAAATTCATCGAGGAAAATTTAGGAAAAACAAATGATTATTTAAGGTGGTTTGGGATAATCATTAAAATGGACCAATCACACACGCCCTATTTTGCTTACGTGTCACAACAAATAAATCAAAAATCGTAATTTATTAACCCACCCTCTTCTGAACGTGGGACGGACGCTTCGTGTGCCGTTACCCATTTTCTCCTGCAAACTCCCATTAAAACCCGCAGAGTTAACACTAATTTCTCGCCTACTTCAAATTCTTTATAGATTTTTTTGAAACAAAATCCTAGTTTTTGTGTTAAAAATTTATAATCAATCATTTTGCTCATCGTTACTTTGCCACCAAATCTCTCTGAGACATAAAAATTATTATTAAACCTGTGAAGCAAAGTATATGTAGTCCCATGACATGAATGCTCCTTTGCTTCATCTTCACCCATCTTCTTCCTCTTTATCATTTTTAAATCAGTCAAACTGACATACCAAGCAAAGTTAAACAAAACATGCTTCAAATTTTTCGATTCTCAATATTGGGGCCATTATTGAATTAATCAATGAATGCCTTCATCCATATTGCTTCCATTCCACAACTATGAGTCTGTCACACTCTGACCCTTCTGTGTTAACAGTTTGAAGTTTCCATTTTTTTTTTTTTAATTGTCAAAATTTGATAATTTCTACCGTTAGAGCAAAATACCCAGATTCTGGATTTTGAATTTGGATTTTTGGACTCTCTCAAATGTCTAAGAGTCCTCCTTCACAACAAGAGACTGAAACAACCATGCCAGTTTTTGAAGCTTTTAAGAAGATTAAGCGTTTGAGATTCCTTGAGCCGTCTCTGGGACTTCTGGGATTTTTCATCCTCACTGCCTTGTTAGTTTGCTGCTTCTTTTATCTGGATTACAGAGATTTTGTTAGAAATTTTGGGGTCTCGGGTCAATCCCAGAGGTTTACCTGGTTGCATATAAAAGGGTCAGTTGAGGATGCTGTGAGAGTTGATTTTCTCGGGAAAAATGGTAGTGGGTGTGATTTGTTCGATGGAAAATGGGTTTGGGATGAGAATTATCCATTGTATCAGTCTAAAGATTGCAGCTTTTTGGATGAAGGATTTCGGTGTTCTGAGAATGGAAGGCCTGATTTGTTTTACACCAAGTGGAGGTGGCAGCCCAAAGATTGCAACTTGCCCAGGTAACAATGATTTTTTTGTTTTCATTGGTTTTACTTTCAATTAAAGCGTTTTGGCATCTGAGAAAAGGATGATGATGAGGGAAAAGTTGAAACACTGGTTTCTGAGTGGCCAAAGTTTGCAAGTTGGTGTTTGTGATATTTGTTATGCGTTGGAATTAGCAGTGTTTGGTTGCTGAGAAAATGATGACCTCAGAGGCAGTTAAAAAACACCAATTTTCATGCCGGCCAAGCATTGGAACTTGCTCATTTGCCTTTGGTTTCAGTTTCAGCAGTGTTTGGCCGCCGGGAAATTGAGATAGAAAGAGACAAATTTAAAACGATTATCAATTGTTCGAATTAATTTTTTTAATGAACGAAACAATACTGTCAGCAAGCATGATTAATACTTTGTACTTCGTGCAATCCTGTATGAAATTGATTAGAGTATTCAGAAAACGGGTAAGGAAAGTAAGAGTGCGTGGCTTTGAATGGTTCTTAGTATTAGCTTCAACGTCTTGAAAGCGACCCGAGGGTTTAATGGCAATATGACTATTCTAATTTATAAACCATTTTATTTGACTTTTCCAGGTTTCATTATACGTGGCTTTATAAAAAAGAACCATATTTTGTACTGGGTTTTAACGAAGACCTTGAATTTTCCTTGGATGTGTTTATGGCTAAGACTGAAGAATTATTCAATTTCTTTTGCAGATAGCTTATTACATAATTATATCTTTTAAGTCCATATCAATTTTTACCAGTATTAGAAAATATTCTTTTTTGTTTCCAATAACCCCGGATTCCTTCTCATGTAACAAAAATTCAAATTGATATTTAAATGATTTAAAATTTGCTTTATTAGCATGTTAATACATTTTTTTTTTCTAATTTTAATCAGAAGTCACAATTTATAACTTCTAACTTTTTTCATTATTTTTTAAATACATTCAACATGCACTAACTCATTGATTCTCTTTCATTTACTTATTTCAATTTCTTTTTTTTTCTCTAATAAATTGTTTCACCTATTTAAACTTTTGAATTCTTTTTGTTGTTTTTATTAGATTTAATGCAACACTGATGTTGGAGAAACTGAGAAACAAACGGCTAGTTTTTGTTGGGGACTCAATAGGGAGAAACCAATGGGAGTCACTCTTATGCATGCTATCTTCTGGGGTTTCTAACAAGGACTCAATCTATGAAGTGAATGGCAGCCCAATTACAAAGCATAAGGGATTTTTGGTGTTCAAGTTCAAGGACTATAACTGCACTGTTGAATACTACAGAGCTCCATTTCTTGTATTGCAGAGTAGACCTCCTACTGGAGCTCCTCCAAAGATTAGAACAACCCTGAAACTGGATCAAATGGATTGGAACTCTTTCAAGTGGAGAGGTGCAGATGTGTTGGTTCTAAACACAGGGCATTGGTGGAATTATAAGAAAACCATAAGAGGGTAATTCAATTCAGAATCATTGCTTAAAATTGTCTTGTTTACTAGGTTGGCTTAAATATCGAGAAAAAGCTACTAGATAATTAGATTGGTTCACAATGATCTGAATTTGTAGAGGGGAACATGCACATGACCAAAGGACCCACCTCCCTTAACAGAGTGAAGACATTGTTAGCTATTCTTATTGTATGGATAATATCACTGTTAAAATGTCCACTTTGTGTGCATTATAATGTGACATCAATGTACTAATGTTTGCTATTTGTTAAATAGTAATGTTGGGTTCACAAGTGTCCAGTTCATAAGAGTCTCACAATTGTGAGTGAACTAGTAGGCTCTACCATTAGTTTTGCAACTGAGTGATGTACTGGGATCTACCACCACTTTTGCAGTCATAAGACTCTCGTTTGTTAGTTGTTAAAGATGAATACTAGATTCACAAGTGTAAAGCACACAAAAGTTTTACACTTATGAATGAGTAGTCTCTAATTGTTAGATTCATCAAATAACTCATAAGTGAGACTCACAAAAGTCTCACACTTGTAAGAATAACATTATTCTTGTTAGAGTAAGATTTACTAGATCATGATGGCTTTGGCGTCTCATCTTTTGCTGAAGTTATTGCTTTTTGAATATGAACTTTGCAATGTATCATATGAGACACAGAAATTCTACAACAAAGGAGAGCTAAGAAGTCAATTATTATGGGATTATGTTTAGCTAGGGTCCTCTTATTTACTCTTGTATAATTATGTCAATACTAAGAGTAGATCCTTACCTCTTTGAATATATACATTTATCTATTACATTTTAATTGGAGGAAAGATTGAAATTGTTCTTTATTTGGTCAGAGGATGTTACTTCCAAGAAGGGATGGAAGTGAAGATGGAAATGAGGGTAAAAGATGCATACAAGAGGTCCATTGAGACTGTGTTGAACTGGATACATGACAAAGTAGATTCTAGCAAGACCCAGGTCTTCTTTCGTACATTAGCTCCTGTGCATTTCAGGTTTGTTTCAATATTTTTAATGATTTTTGTCTTTACATGCACCTTACTTTCATTACCTGTATTGTTCTTGTCAGCCCAAAAGATTTTGCTGTTCATACAATTTGTTATTTTATCAGTTCTTGTTCAATGTTGTAGGCCACACAAATCATGATGTTCCCTGGGGCTGTTCACAAACAATTGTTTTTAGTAATGATGTGCGACCTTCTGGTGTCATATTTGACTTACACATTTCATTTTAGTAAAATTAAAAAAAAAACCATATAGATAGTGAAAATAACTTACATTGGATTTATTATTTGTGAGAGAAGTGGACCCAGCACACAATTGTGAAATCCACGACCTCTCACTAATTGAGGTAATTGTGAGCCAATTTGATTATACATATATAGCATTTCTCTTTAATCTCTACTAATTGATTGCCTTGGTATTGCTTTGAAATCAACACTCTTCTATTATTCCCAAAACCCATCCATGAAACAAGACTTACATCATTATTAGCTTTTGTGACAAATGAAGATGTTGTTTTCCTCCATGATTGACATGTTCACAAATGCATATTTCTTTAGAAACTAAATTTACATGAAGCAAGATTTACACCATTATTAGCTTTTAGTGACAAATGAAGATGTTATTTTCCTTAATGATTGACATATTCAAAAATGCATATTTCTTTGCAAACTAAATTGCTCCAACATGGATCATTGCAGAGGTGGGGATTGGAAAAATGGTGGAAACTGTCATTTGGAGACACTCCCAGAACTTAGCTCCTCATTAGTGCCTAGTGATAATTGGTCTCAGTTCAAATTAGCCAATGCTTTGCTTTCAGCACACTCAAACACCTCAGAAACCATGACGTTCAAGGTCTTGAATATTACTGGTATGACTGCTCAGAGAAAAGATGGGCATTCATCTCGTTATTATCTTGGTCCTAAAGTTGGCCCTGCGCCTCTCCATCGCCAAGATTGCAGCCATTGGTGTCTGCCTGGGGTCCCTGATACATGGAATGAGTTGCTTTATGCATTGTTCCTAAAACATGAAGCTTGTCATTCATGGAACTCATGACAGTCACAGTATGATTCAGAGAGTATCTTTTAACTAAGCCGCATGGATTTAGACCAGTGCTACATGCACATAAAAGTTTCCTTACATTATTATTCACACTTTTACATATGGCATAGTTGGTGTTAAATTGAGTCGGTTTGATGCAATCTGCAGAAGTATTGAAGAGAAGTGGAGTACAGTGTATGGCTTTGCTTTGACAGAAAAGGCAATTAGGGATTAAGGTCTTAGATTTTTCTCTTATAATTTACTAATGAAGTTTATGTCAAGAAGGCCAAACAAATTTTAGTGGCACTGGGACCTCAATTTTGGATGAAGATGCTACGGCAAGATATTTGGAGTTTCCCACATCTTGTGATCAGATGAGGGAAACAGCAATGATGTTGTAATTAACAATTTTATATTAATTAATTTGTAAGTTGTTATTGTGAACACAGTTCTGATACAAATGATTAGTATAGAAAGTGATTCTTGCAAACTTGTTATGCAATTTGCAACTCTGGACCATGTCTTAACTTTTTGTTTGTTGTTAGGTACTTATTATTACAAATTATCATTGATTTTGCGGGAAGCAATGTGCAATAACATCAAGCTTCAGCATTACACCCTTCTCAGCCCGTGATTCCGTTATCTTTGCAACTTAGATACAAGAAAAAGTAGTAACAGCTAAACTTTTTTTATGACGCTGTAAAATTTTGCACATATAAACATTTTCGTACAAAGTCATCACTTTTTATTTAAAAAAGAAAGTTAAAAATTTTCCACAGAAATAACTAAAGAATATGTGTAGCAATGGATGTTTGGCCTCTGTTGAGATCACGGAGCCGAAACCGCCGTCCGAGGCAATTTCAAGTTTGGATCCCCTTGTTACTAGATTTTGAGTCTGTTTGACGCAAGTAGCTGAAAAACTAGCTGATAACTGATAAGTTAGCTGTTAGCTGTTTTACTAAAACTAATTGTATTAGAAGTGTTTGATAAAATTAACTGTTAAATTATCTCATAAATGTAAAATAACCTAAAAGGATATATTGATATCATTAGATATATAAAATATATTACTTTTATTTTGAGATTGAGACCAAATTGATATAATCAAGATATTTAAAATAAGAATATAAGTACTTAAAATTTAATTAATTATATTTAATTATATCATATATTTATT
>JANHAO010026176.1:0-11157 GCA_026873985.1 Saraca asoca | reverse complement strand
CGAAGAATGAGAGAAAATTATAAGAAAATATCGGAGGAATATCAAACTTGGGTCCTTTAAAGAAGGGGAGTTATTTCTATTTCCCGTGATTAAGAAATATTATTTTTTTTTCTTGATATTCGAGAAAATATTAAAATATCACTTATTTTTTTAGTTATTATTATTTTCTTCCTTAATCTTTGAAAATTCTATCATTTTTTCCTTTGATGTTTAAGGAAATATCAAAATATTCCCTTTTATTAAAATCTTTTTTTATTTTATTTTTTATTTAAAAAATAAGAAAATAAAAAAATAAAAAAACAAAATTTCTCAAAAAATTTTAAAAATAAAAATGGAAGAAATAAAGTTTATATAAAATAATTAAATAATATGTCACAATTAATTATGTTATATATTAACTATAATTTCAATAAAAAATAACAAAAAAATTTTCAATTTTTTTATTTTTTTAACTTTTTTAATTTTTATAAATTTTTTGCTAAAATTTTTTAATTTTTTCTTTTTAATTTTATTTTTTTTAATAGGGCTATGACTGCTACTGGAAGCAGCAAGCAAAGGAAACGGCGAATTGAAGGAGGAAGTAGCGAGTAGGACGCAGAGGAACAATCTACCCATATATTAAAGAAAAAACTGTCTCACCCTCGAACGAGTTTTAATTTTTCGTTACGAGGTAGGTTCAAAGGCCGTCTCACCCTCGGTTTCATTTTTGTTTTTCGTTGTCACGAGGTAGGCTCTAGGGCCTCTCACCCTTAAACGAATTTTAGTTTTTCGTTATGAGGTAGGCTCAAAGACCGGCTCACCCTCGATTTCTCTTTTGTTTCTCATTGTTGTGAGGTAGGCTCCAAGGTCATTTCATCCTCGGACGAGTTTTAGTTTTTTGTTACGAGGTAGACTCAAAGGTCATCTCACCCTCGATTTCGTTTTTGTTTCTCGTTGTCGCAAGGTAGACTTCAGGGCCTCTTACCCTAGGACGAGTTTTAGTTTTCATTTACGAGGTAGGCTCAAAGGTCGTTTCACTCTAGTAAAGAGTACAAGATAAGATCAATTTTTTCTTTAATATATGGATTATATTCTTCCTCTACATCCTACTCCCTACTTCCTCATTCAGCTCGCCGTTTCCTCTGCTCGCTGCTTCCAGCAGTAGTCACAGTCCTATTAAAAAATAAAATTAAAAATTAAAAAATTTACAAAAATTAAAAAAGTTCAAAAAATAAAAATATTGAGAAATTTTTTGTTATTTTTTATTGAAATTATACTCAATATATAAAATAATTAATTGTGACATATTATCTAATTATTTTACACAAGTTTTATTTTTTCCTTTTTTATTTTTTAAATTTTTTGAATTTTTTATTTTTATTTTATTTTTTTATTTTCTCTTTTTCTTATTTTTTTGAAATAAAAAATAAAATAAAAAAAAAAGATTTTAACAACATGAGGTATTTTGATATTTCGTTAAACATTAAAGGAAAAAATGATAGAACCTTCAAAGGTTAAGGGGAAAAATGATAATAATTAAAAAAATAAGATGTATTTTGATATTTTCTCGAACATCAAGGGAGAAAATGATAATATTTCAAATTTCAAAGGGGGAAATAGAAATAACTCAAAGAAGGGTGCACTTCTACGGGATAGAGTATTAAAAAAATCACATGAGAAATTATTAATTTTACTTTTGTTAAATTACAAATTAAAAAATTGTAATAACATGCTTTTTTAATTTTTTTAACATAAAAATGATAAATTATTTAACGCGGATACTAATCCTATTTTCAAATTCAAATTAAGGTAGAGAAAAATCTCAAAGCAAAAATAAAAGTTGTTGTCAGTCTTATCGTTGAGTTATTGCAAGTGTTATCTATAACCTTAGGAATATTCCATTCAATTAAAAGCATTGATCAAAAAATCAGACTATACTATTTTATTTAACTGAAAAAATCATGAATTGGTAGTGTATTTGGTTCTATTGATTCTATTGATCTTTAAAATTCAACATGAAAAAAACCGGTTAAAAAATTGACTAACCAGTGATAAATCAGTGAGGCCATGGATTGTTTTTTCTTAAAAATATTTCTATCATTTAGAAAATTAATATCATTTTGTTTAATATTAAATATATATTTAAAATTTAATATCATAAGTAATCAAATATAATATCATTTTCTATAAAAAAAAGTAAAAAAATTGGTTCAATCACACTTTCTTATGGTAATTTAAATTATAAATATGTAAAAATATGAAAATATTTGATAATATTTCAGCTATTTTTATATTTATATATATATAAGTTTAACTTTATTTAAAAAATTTATATTTTTAATTGTTATATGTTATATCTTTATTTATATTAAAATTTGGTTTAATCCTAATTTAAAATCAATCAAACAATTAAATTTTAAATTATTATTTTTTATTTTAGTGATCCAATTTCTAAAACAGTGATCAGAAATATTTCGATCAATAATTAACATTTTTTTCTAACTTTGGTTGGGCGTGCTTTCTCTTTCCCCTATGAAGGTCCACTCACCTATCTTTTGGATCTAATTAATTATCACTAAAAAATAATATAAACAATTAACTCTTAGGAAGAAATTATAATGATTTAACCAATTATGTATAGTTTCGTAGTCATGGACTTAACAGTATAGTGGATTTTAAATTTAAACCTACTCGTTGCGAATGTATCAGAAGAAATTATAATGATTTTATAACTAAGTGTTGATTAATTGATACTCATGTTAATTATAAAAATATACTTAAAAGCATCATATACCTTTAACAGAATAACTTTTAATTATGCTCACAAAAATTAATACCAATTTAAAATTATATTAACCCTCAATCATAAATTTCAAAATTAACATTAAAAAATTCCTTTAGCATTTATATATCAAATAATTAATCGAATGTTTATTATCGTCCAAAGTTTTTAAAATATATTTTGATTCTACTATTGAATTAGAGGATCACGTTTCTTAAAATGTTTTCTGAAACTTATGTCTATGTCAGTTAATCCATCATCCTTAAAATTCATTTTAAATTGAGAGTTAGACTACCAAATCAATAGTCAAAAAGACTAAAAACACGCGGTATTAATATTAAAAGATGTTTTAACATTATTTGGATATTAATTTTAAAATATTATATCAATTTAGTACCATTAACAAATGTTGCATAAATCTTCATTCCTTGTTTGAAATGTTGGCTTTGCCTCATTTCAACGTACTCATTGTTTAGAATGACAACAAAAACTAGATTTAATGTACATGAAAAATATAAAAAAAATAAGAAATTGAATTTATAAATTTAGTTAGAACAAAAATCAGAACTTTAGATATTTTGCATAAGTTGTTGCTTATAATCCTTCTCTATAACTATTTTAGGCTGGCATTTAACTTTTCTATTAATCAAAAAGTTATTAAACATATATACCACTATATAATCTTAATAGAAGGAGGGACAGTTGTACTAAATAAAATAAATGTTCATTTTGTTCCTTAAATATCACTCAATGATGGAATTTAAATAAGTATGGTCCATAATTAAATTAATGGATCTAGTTTAAATTAAAATTGTCCTAGTATATAATGAATAAATTAAAATATGTATGTAACATTAGTCATGATAATTAGTTAGGAATTTGAATAATAATAACATTTGAATGTGAGTAAATAAAATATAATAAGATAATAAATAAGATTTTTTTTAAAAAAAAATAATCCAATGGAGTCATTTGCCCACATTCTCCTCACTTTAAATTCATTTATGATTTATATGTCAATTTTGTGAAATTTATATATATTGAAAATTACATTTTTTAAGATATTTAAAAGTGCAATTGATTTTTTATTAAATAAATGACAATAAAGACACATTTTTTAGTTATAGTACACAATTTTTTTTGAATTTCTCTTTCTTTCAATCCATTTCTGTCTGCGTTGAAATGCGAATCGTTTATAAAAATTTTAAAGTTTTTGCTTTTATACAAGATCAAATTTATAAGTACTTAATAATGTTTTAATTTGGAAATCTTACGATTTGTGTGAAAACTTAAAAATATTTTTTTTACAATTTTTCTATAAAATTATAAATTTAATACAAATTTTGCATCTAAAAAAATATATAAAAATTGTAATTTTATTATGCACCGAGCCAGAAACAAAATATTTGGTGTTAAAATATAATCTGTTTTGAAAACTTACAACTTTGTATGAAAAAAAAAATCAATATTTTATAAAACATATAACCCGATTTTAAAAATTCATTAAACATCTATACCTACAATTATTTCAACGCTTACAAAAGTAAAATATAGAAATTATGCTTTCATTAAATACATTTTTTTTGTCTTGTTCTAAGATTGATGACATCAGGCAAATTTCTCCAGGCTCTTCATCGAATAGGACCATGCCTGTGGCTTGATGTATCATGCTGTGAACATCTTATTTTTTTTATACATTTCATTAACTTTGTCACTTTGTCAATTAATTTATTCCAGATCCAGATAAAATTTTATAAACGAATTCAAATTTTTGATTGATATGTTTATGGACCCAGCAAATTCTTCTTAGTCATTTTTTTTTTAAAAAAAATACCTTTGAATGACCTTTTAAATTTTTCTCTTTAAATTAGACCAAGTGGATGGAGATATTTCCCACCATTGTAGCAACGACAAGAACTATTGAAATTATGTCTTCTGTGTCGTTTGCTGGGTGGTCATAATGGCTTGTTGCAACTGTTAATTAAGAATAATATATATTTTTTTCTTTTAAATTTGATGCTAATTTTATAGAATTACAATAGCTGAGAGAAAATTAAGAAAAAAAAGTCTGCTTAAGGAAAACAAATATGAACAATTAAGAAGATAAAATTTGTAAAAAAAAAATTAAGAAGAAAATAGGTAGAAAAAAGAGAATTATAACGGAAATTAATGAAAGTTAAGTATAGAAGAGGAAAGCGTATTTTATTGAAAAATGAGAAATATTAAATATAATTAAATTAAAGTTCTGAGAAAATGAATATAATTTACCTAAATTTTATAACTACAACCAAAAATTTAAGTGATGAATCTAATACTTTTTAAGTTCCATTACGCATCTTAATTCTTGAGCGCAATATCCAGCAAGATGATCTCTGACGATGATGCTATAAACTAATACTTTAAGATCTTGCTGGATCCAATTGTCTTTGGCTTACTCAGAATTAATAACTTCGACCGACTCCAAACGATAATGTACTGCTTGCACAGCTCAGCCATTACTAACCGAAAAGCTCAAAACTTTCCGAGGCCACTTTTCACCTCAGATTAACACAGACAAGACCACTCAGTAAGTCAAGACTTCTGGGGACCTGGATATTTATTATCTTCGGTGGCGGACCCACGTGGAGTGGAGCGAAGACTCAAATCTTCATTCAAATTTTCTAAATATAAATTATAATATTAAAAATAAAAAAAATAAAAATTAAATTAAAAATTTAACAAGAATTAAATTGAAATTTTTTTTAAAAATAAATTCTAATAAAATAAAATAAAAAATTTAAAAATTAAATTATAAATTTTTCTATTTTAAAGAATAGCCAAACCTTCAATAATAAAAATCGTGTGTCCGCATCCGATTATCTTTCAATATATATTTCTTTTGAAAGATGAATACCATTAGTCAATAATATTTTTTTTATATATATGTTCTCTATAAGCTCGTTTTAAATATAATATCTGTTTTTATTTTACTCAATAAATAAAAAAATAATTTTTCAATTTTTATGACTTTTAGGCCTTGAAAAATTAAAATTTTAATACATATAATTTACACAAAATTAATAAATTAATAATAAATTGTCGATTATTTTTCATTTATAAAATAAGAGTAAAGATACAATATTTAAATTTTTTTTTGTATCATCTCATATTTCATTTAGTTATGTTCTTCTCATGTAGGAGAGATATATTAATATAATTTTTATAGACAACAGAATTTAAATATATTTTTTTACACAGGATTTACATTAAATTTTATATTTATAATTTTATTTAACATGACATAGAAATAATTAAAAAAAATTACTGAAGGCCGTCTGTCTTTAATCATGAAGAGTTGGATGTTGGATTTAGGCAAGGTTTTAAATTGTGCTTGCACCTGTGAAATTTTATTTTGTTCGTAAAAATATAATAAAAACATATATAATAGCTATTAATTTATATTACTCGATATTAATTCTTTTAATTCAATGTAATACTATATTATATTAAATAAAATATTAAAATTTTTAACTTTAATTATATTAAAAAAATATTATAAATAAATCTATTATGATTATTGCAGTTTGCCATGTTGCGACTGCAACTCACTAAATTATAATATCACCATCATAACAATTGGTGGAACTCACAATTTAAATCGTTGACTTAGGGTATGACCCCAACGAGTCTTCATTCGCACAACTTGTGTATACAGTACAGCTTGCACACTGTACCAAAACGTGTTTGTGTGTGTAAGGCCGCAAAGGAAGAGTGCTAACAGCAATTATTGATATTTATTCAGTCTCCGTCAATAAAATACAAAGTTGGTTGTGGACTCCACAGCGCCAATGGGTTCTCTAATTTATACCTATTCAAATGAAATTGAGAGAAAAGCTATTACCTATAATTCAACGGTAAAGGATTTAAATAGTATGCGGTAGATTTTATATTCAAATTTTTTTGTTTATTTAAATAAAATTGAAGAAAAAGCCATTTAGATGTAATCTAATAAAAAAGAATTTGAATAATATACTATAGGTATTAGGTTCGAATATTTTTATTATCAATATATAGAAAAAAATGAAATTGACTGAATTTAATTAAATGACAGTGATATTTTTCCTATTCAAACTAAGTTATACACCAAATAAAAGATCTTATTTTGTCCTGATGCATGATTTCAAAATAGAACGCCTAAGTGTGATATAGGATTTAGGGATTTTAATACTATCTTCATTCGTATAAATGATATACGAGATTATAAAATTATCACACTACTCTCACGTATGATGCTTGGGACCCACCAAATTTCACACAACACACACATGTAAAACTCGCAGTGTTGTAAGGAGCTTTTTTGTATGTATAAATAGAGGCACATTCCCGTTGGAGCCAGCACCAAATTCTCTTCCTTCTTTTAGCCATGGACGTTTTGCTCATATGCCTGATTCCCTTATTGTACTCTTTTTTCTGCCTCTTTAAGTTGATGCTTCAACGTAGAGGCCAATCCTGTTATATGTTAGCCTATGAGTGCTTCAAACCCCCAGAAGATACAAAACTCAACGCAGATTCCTGTTTAAAAATTGTCCTAAGAAACCGGAATCTGGGTTTGGAGGAATACAGATTCCTCCTCAAAACCTCGATAAGCTCAGGCATTGGGGAAAACGCTTACTGCCCAAAGAATGTTCTAGAAGGAAGAGAAGAAAGCCCTACTCTTAAAGATGCCCATGAAGAAATGGATGAAGTTATGTTTTCTACACTTGATAATCTCTTCAAAAGGACTGGAATTTCTCCTTCAGATATAGACATCCTTGTTGTCAATGTTTCATTGTTTGCTCCAGCTCCTTCTCTAACAGCTCGCATCATAAACAGGTAATATTACCTCATTTTCAAAAAGTATTTTTGCATAGATCTGGTGCAATATGATATTAAAAAAAAAAGAAGGAAAGATATAATCATAATAATAAATATAAGTTTCAGAAATATCGTATTTAACTCTCTTCTCAACTTGTCATGAATCTTGATATTAATGCATGAATTTTTTTTTTTCTAATTGAGGAGGGTGCTAAGATCATGTGGGGTATATCCCAGAAAGGCAATTTTTTAACTTTTTAATTTTTTTTAGAACATTCATATTTATCTCCCCAGAATTAAAATTTCATAATTTCTACGTTCTTTTTTTTTTTTTGAAGAACTTGTCTCTGGGTCATTCTTGTTTTCTCAAACCATCTTTTATCTATTATAACAAAATAGGATTTAAATTAATTCTAATTATTCATTGATATCATTTATACTAATTACATGTATAAATACATAAGAAATTCTTTCGTGCATCTTGATTATGATGACTTTAATATAAGAGATAGATAATATTTATGATAACTACTAACACATATGAAATTTAAATTTATTATTCATTATCTATTTCTTTAGATTTACGGTGAACAAAGTTGGATAAGAATTTTTTTTTTTTTTTATCCTTCAAATATACTTGAGTGAACTAAAAGTGTATTTATCAGGTACAAAATGAGGGAAGACGTGAAGGCCTTTAACCTGGCAGGAATGGGCTGCAGTGCAAGCGTTATAGGCATTGATATAGTACAACAGCTCTTCAAGACCTACAAGAACAAACTAGCCATTGTTGTGAGCACAGAATCCTTCAGCCCAAACTGGTACTGCGGCAAGAACAAAACCATGATGCTCTCCAACTGCCTCTTCCGCTCCGGCGGCTGCTCCATGTTATTCACCAACAACCCCGCCCTGAAGCGCCGCGCAATCCTGAAGCTTAAGCTCATGGAAAGAACACAGTTCGGCGCCAACGACGAAGCTTACAGTTGCTGCATACAAGTCGAAGACGAAGAAGGATACCGCGGTTTCCGCCTCACAAAGAACCTCGTGAAGGCAGCAGCAAAGGCCTTGGCGGTGAATCTCCAGCAAATGGTGCCCAAGATTCTTCCATTGTGGGAACTAGTCCGGGTTTACACTGCTTCTCTCCGCGAGGCGAAGATGAAGAAGGGCCAGAGTTTCGATGTTTTGGGAGGAGGATTGAATTTTAAGTCTGGAATTGAACACTTTTGCTTGCACCCTGGAGGAAGGGCAGTTATTGATGGTGTTGGTAAGGGATTAGGGCTTAATGAGTATGATCTTGAGCCTGCAAGAATGGCACTTCACCGTTGGGGCAACACTTCTGCTGGTGGGCTTTGGTACGTTTTGGGGTATATGGAGGCAAAAAAGAGACTTAAGAAGGGTGATAGGATTTTGATGATAAGTCTTGGAGCGGGGTTTAAGTGCAATAATTGCGTTTGGGAGGTGATGAGGGATTTGGAGGATACTAATGTTTGGAAAGACTGCATTGATAGTTATCCTCCAAAGTCAATGAACAATCCTTTCAAGAAGTATAATTGGATACTCGACGAATCTCTTGGCTTTGTGAGGTTTGACTTCCGCAGGTTGAGCTCGGGGTGAGAGCAATGCTGCTTTTACACACATTGTTTCTTACGTTATCTTTCACGTTTGTATGCATTATATGATTTAATTCAAACTGGTTGATTTGTTTTAAAAAATGCTAGTCTTAATTAAATTAACTTAGTTTCACTTAGAAAGATGGAGGGACTTCAGATATGGAGCCCACAAATAATTAATTAAGTGAAACTAAGTGAGTGCAAATGAATATGACTAGTATTATTTTCTAATTTAAAAAGATTCACCAGTTTGATTTATGTCATATTGTATGTTTACATGTAAAAAGATGTTTGTAAGGGACATGTGTGTACAAACAGCATATTTCTTAAAACACCAGGGATAGAAAATAAGAAAGAAAAATAAACTTGGTTAAATAAATTAAAATTAATTAGAGAAAGAAGAGAAAAAAGTTAGAATCTTTCCAGAGTCTATATTTACTGTTGTGTTTATGGTTCAAGTGTATAGATACTTGTTCATGTCAACCGAAACATATAGATATATATGATCGGAGAAAAAGCAAGTGTAGATCTCGATGAAGCAAACTCAAATTGTATTTTATGTTATTGATGAAATAATAGTGAATATCATTTAGTATGGGTATCTTTGCTTTTAATTCGAGTTGGTCAGTGAATCAAATTATACCAGGCAGGACTTCTGCTCTTTCTGCAAGATTTTACCCAATATGTGTGGTTCACTGCATTTATGGCACACAACCTCTTCAATTTACAAATATCAATGATTACTGGTGATGAAAGAAGAAATCAAAGAAAGAGATCAAAATTAATTTTTAATATTTTGATATTCTAAATACGGAAAAAGATTCCAAAAAGCTTCAAACTATAAAAAAAAGTATCCGACTCGTAGTTTTTTAGGTTCTACACATTTATCTAATTATATAAGAGAATTATAAAAATTACGTGTAAACATAATTCTCATATTTTTTAATATGGATATAAAATAATTCATGTATCTTAGACATTTTATATTTATGAAAATGGAAAAATTTCACTATAATATGATAAATTTTCTTTTCTCTCATCAAGATTTAATAGTTTCGTGATATACTAAATAAAGAAGAAAATTAAAAAAAAAATCAGATTATTCTCTTACACAATAAAAAGAGTGAGACCCAAAAATTTTTAGGTTCTACACACTTGTCTAATTATGTGAGAGAATTGTCAAAATTAGGTGTAAGCAGAGTTTCTTAAATTTTTTTAATAGGAATATAAAATAATTCATGTGTGTGAGATATTTTATTATTTATAAAAAAGGATAATTTTCATTATAATAAGACACAAATTTTCTTTCAATTTTAGCACTTAAAAAATTATGAGATAAAAAAGGGAAAATATTTTCTTATCCTTGGAGAGAAGAAAAAAAATATAAGCTAATTAAACATTGGTTCTGTCAGGCAGACACCCTTGACGTGGATGCATGGTAGAATATGCAGTGCCTTCACTCTTGTCCATTAACTACCTTACCAAAAAGGAGTACAGGTATTAATTGGTGATCTGTTGGTTGTGAAACAAGAAAATAAAAAAAATTAATATGCAGGGTAATGTTTTCCCGCGCAATCACCTCGTATATATTTTACAAATTTCATGAAAAACGTGTAATTTTTATAAATAAATTTCATATTTTAACAACTTTTTTCATATCCTTTTCAAGACTTTGCCGTTTTGTTTATATACATTTTTGAAAATAATATCTTATTTCAATTATTTTAGGAGTCACTAAATATTAAATAATACAATTTTTTTTGTTAGCTCAAATGAGTGTCATGTTGTTATTGAATAACAACTTTAGTGTAGTACATAAAATATGTTTCTGTCATAGAGAAATATTTTTTAAAAATTTATTTTTCTAATTTTCTTATATTTTGAAATAAAAGAAAAGTTGTTGACCAAAAATGATTCTAATCAATAAAAAATAATATATTAATAAAAAATCATTTT
>JANHAO010026175.1:0-11163 GCA_026873985.1 Saraca asoca | reverse complement strand
ACCCATTACAGGATAGATTAAATGAGATAACTACTCACTATGGGCTTCATCTTTGATATGCAAATAAATAAACATAAATGCAATGCAAGATGAATATACAATCTTTTATTATCAAATTAACAGAATGTACAGTAGTAAATACAATAGAGATCAATCCAATTGACTCTAGGGCACCTATATAACTAACACCCCCAACACTGTAGGGCAGGGACAAGGATGGGGAAAAATTCTCTAGCAGGGATCACGCCCCATTGCCATTGCTAGTCCCTATGTCCACGGTAGCTTTCATAAATCTGGAGAAAATTCAGTAGAGTTACAGTATAGGCTCTCTCGAGAGTCCCCTTACAGTGAGCTCCTTCCTCTTATTTATAGAAGAGATGAGGTTACAAATATAATTTTACCAATTGTAATTCTATTGCATCAAATAATAAATATACAAGATAGCCTAAACTACTGCAAAATGGCTTCTACAGGTTACTTTTGCAGCGAGCGATGTAAATTGTCTGTAAGTGAAGGTGTTTCTGATTTAACCTTTGTGGGCTTCTAGCTGAGCGAGATGCACTGCATCCTGCGAGTTGAAGCTCTGGCCTTAGGGATGTCACTAGCTCACAACCTCGAACTTATATTTGGCGAGCTCAAGCAATTAGTGAGCTCCCAACCATATGTGCTATGAATCTCCTCTCAGCGAGCTTGTACTTCTGTTAAGTGACCTTCATTCTTGGCAAGTTAGGCTTCTTCCCTCGAGCTTGCTCATTGGACTTGCTTGACACTGGGCCTTGGCTAATCCAATCTGTATCAAACCAGAGATTATCCATAACTTCAGCCTCCCAACTCTCATCTTGCTTTACGGACTGAGAGTTACGATTTTATTAGTCAAGGTCTTCATCTGCAGTTTCTACTATGTTGTCATTTCAAACTCAAATCTTTCACTTCTTCTGAACAAGGTCTACTTCCTTTCGCATATGGCTCTCAACCATTGGTGTGGCAATCTTATCCTCTCTGGCCCATCTAATCAGGAATAACTAGATAACCTTTAGATCTTTTGGGAAACCAAGCCAGTTTATTTAAGGCAGGATAAACCATTCTTTCTTTCCTCAAAATGCTCTGATGAGTGCTTTGGCTAATCCCCCCATGCCTTTGATGGTCTAGTTTTCTGATGAGACATGTATAGCCTTATACATAAAAGGTTTCATGGACAATCTTCTTTGAGGATGCTAAGAGATCTTACATAAATCTTAGGTTACTTCCTCACGGTTTCACCGTGAGTCTTGCCCCTGCCAGTTGGATTCCTCTGCTCCTCAATCCTGTGAGGATGGATGAGCAGGAAAGGAGCCATCAATTGAGGAAGATGACAAGAAGAAGATTAAAGAGATGGCGTGCCTGTTGGTCCTCCAGTCGATAGAATTCATCTTCCAAAAGCTGACCTTCTGTTCAGGCTGTAGTAGTCGTAGGCTTTCTAACTTGTATTTTGACTCCTCTGGTGTAAATTTACCTCATTGAGGTTTTTAATGAATAAACTTTCTTTGTGGGTGGTGTATTGCATTGCATGTTCTACTTATTGTAGATGATAACATAAATTTCTACAAATCATAGCTAATGAAACATTCAGATGACTAATCAGTTGTGTTCTTCATTTAACAAAAGATCTAAGAAACAAGATGCCTTGTTTGGTAAAGAAAAAGAGTTCCCTAGTAGGTCGCATGAAAGTTATGGCTTGTGAGAGATTGTATGAAAGCTTATGAGTAACTTCACATGAGAGCTGTAATTAATAAGTTTTATGTGAGCTACGAATAATAAGTCGCATGTGAGCTACGAGCAGTAGGTCACATGAGAGTTGCAAACATTAAAGCTATAAACATGAAGCTACATGAAAGCTATGAACATTAGAGCTGCGAACGTAAAGTCGTATGAGAGTTATGAACATTAGAGTTACGAATATGAAGTTGCATGAGAGTTGCGTCTTGTGAGCTACACCACAGTAATCTCATTACTCAGTGGGCAATATGAGTTTAAGTCTGCCAACAATCTTATTGCTCAAGCGAGAAATGAGATATGCACTACCAGCAATCTTGTCTGCTAGCAATCTTATTGCTCAAGTAGGAAATAAAAGTTTCGACTCTGCCAATAATCTTATTGCTCAGTCTCATAACAATCTCATTGCTCAATCCTACAACAATCTTGTTGCTTAATGGAATAACAATCTCTATTACCCAGGCAGGTTGTGCCATAACAGTTGCACCACAACAATCATGTTGCTCAATGGGTCTTTTCGTAATAATCGTGTTGCTCAGTGGCTTGAACCATAGCAATCTTGTTGCTCAGTGGGTCGCACCATAACAATCTTGTTGCTTAATAGACGTGGACACACAATATTGTTGATAAGTGGATACGAGTCTTGATCCCCGATCTCCTTATTCCAAGCAAAGTGTAGTTGAATGAAAATGCATGCATGATCACTAATCACTTCGTGCTCATGGTGAGATGAGCAAATCTTTCTTTCGAGCTTTGGCTCATAGATAATATTTCTGCCAAAAGAAATTTACCAATAATTAGTGAGTACTTACATAGGGTATTCAAAAGAAAAGGACAATAGTACAAGATCAAGGAAATGAGCTGAATTTTTTTTCTACAAAATTAATATATAATTCTAACAGGAAGCGGTTGGTCTTAATCAGTAGCTCACTGTTGCTGTGCAGGCTGCTAGGGCTGTTGAGATTGTTCTCCTGAAAGCTACTTGACATAGTCGCTCAGGCCTCCTCGCTTGATAAGGTCTTCGATTGCATCCTTGAAAGCCTAATATTCTGACGTAGCATGCCCTTTTTTTTGTGAAAGGCGTAGAACTTGTCTTGGTTGCTTCTGAACTTGCTAGAAATCCTGAGAGTTTTTGGCCTCCCAAAGTCTTCCCTATCTCTTTCCAATGCGAAGATCCTATTAGGAGCATCTGTCAGGTTAGTATAACAGCTATAGCAACCTTGACGATGAGGTTGCTCGCTCCTAGGCTTCTTTGTAGCCTAGTCACCAAAGTGATCACTCTGGCCTTTACCATTTCTCTTTTTGCTATGGGCAGAGCCATCCTTCTTGTCTTTCTGATCGGGCATTCTCAGGCCAAAGGCTTCTTCTCACTTAATTTGCTTGGCATCCCATTCATAGAATTCAATTAGATCTCTTACTGGAGATTTGTATATGCTTTTATATAACTTTTCATTTTTGCAAAGTCCTATAGAGATCGCCGTCAAGATGCTCTCTTCAAAAGGATTTTTCACTGAATTGGTTTCATGCCTGAACCTAGTGATGTAGTCTTTCAAGGACTCATGCTTATGCTGGAACACCATCACAAGGTGACAGAGAGGCACGAGCTACCTTTTCAGCGCTCAGTACTGGCTGATGAATTTATGCTGATATTCTTCATAACTATCCACATTGTGAGTTGGAAGACTTTTGAACCAAGCTCGAGGGACACCTTTTAGAGTAGTTGGGAAAACACTATATTTAACTAGAGGGTTAGTTGTTTGTAAGTCCATCTGAACGTTGAATGTATCCAGATGGTTGTAAGGATTAGTATCCCCATTGTACGATGGGATAGAAAGGGTCTTAAACTTGCAAGGAAGAGGCTGCTTCTCTATCTCTGTTAAGAACGGGGTCCTTTCCTTGTTGTGCTCCTAGCTGACTCGAGATCAAGGACACTTCTCTAATCACTTTAACCTATCAAATAGCTCCTGAACCTCCGAGTTGCACGAATAGAGACCTGAGGTATTCTTTTGACTGGATCCATTTGAGCTCTCTACTCGACATGAGTTTCCACATCATGAGTCTTCATAGTCATCAGTTCGGCAAGCTTTCAATCTCATCCGTGAACGGGAGGAATGAGCTGAGTGAGCAACCTGATGCTGCTGCCTAGATGCAATGACCTTGTCCTACTCTCTCAAGCCTAAGGCCTTTGTTAGCCCTTTAACTATATTAGTTAGCTCCCTCAAAGTAGTCCCTAGGACTCTTTGGTTTTGAAGCAATGCTTGCATCTCATTGGCTTCTGGAACAATGATAGCAGACTGCCAGGGGTCTGCGAAGGGCAGGTTAGTGGCAATGCCTACTGAAGGCCCGGCAGAAATACCTGTTGCAAAAAGAACTTGTTCCCTCTGCTATGCTGCTTGTTTTTCCAATTCAATAAGCAGGTCATTCACATTCCTGGTGGCTCTTCCCTTGGTCACTGTAGATGCACAAGAGATAAATCAAAATACATAAAAATGAACCAGAATATAGATGAGGTCCCACCGGGTGTGCCAAAATGTTGACGATAGAATTTGGTAAAGTTCTAAACTCTGTTAACAGGAATACTTCAGAATACCTCAAATAGTATTCTGGTTGCAAAATAGGTTTCTGATGGCGCAGAAAACAAATGAAAACAAGGGAAAGAGGAAGAATGGCAATCACACAGGGGGGTTTTAACGTGGTTCAGCCAAAATCAAGCAATATCGATCCTTACATCCATGATAACTTTTATAAATCTAGAGAAAATTTAGTAAAGTTACAATATAGGCTCTCTCGAGAATCACTTTATAGTGAGCTCCTTCCTTCCTCTTATTTATAGAGGAAAAGAAGTTACAAGTGTAATTTTATCAGCTATATTTCTGTTACATCAAATAATAAATGTACAAGACAGCCTAGACTACTACAAAATAGCTTCTGTAGGTTACTTTCTACGGTCGAGCCCTACACGCTACTGTTGCAGACAAGCGATGTAAATTGTCTATGGGTGGAGGTGTTTCTAATTTAACCTTTGCAAGCTTCTAGCTGAGTAAAATGCACTGCATCCTACGAGCTGGAGCTCTGGCTTTGGGGATGTCGCTAGCTTGTGACCTCGAACTTATATTTGGTGAGCTCAAGTAGTTAGCGAGCTCTCGACCATATGTGTTGTGACTAGCCTCTTTGCGAGCTTGTACTTCTATTAAGTGAGCTTCTGTTGACATCGAAATTTGGTTCGTATGGAAGGTCCAAGATTTCGGCCAAAGGGAAGTGAACTCGCAGATCCAATGCTGCTTTCAAAGTGTGAGGAGATGGAGGGAGAGGAAGAAGAAGAAGAGTGATGCAGTGTTTTTAATGTGATTTAGCTAAATTCGGATGGTACCGGACCCTACATCCACGGTAAAGCTTTTATTGATACTTGAGAAGGGATTTTTATAGAGTTTTGGCATACAAGCTTCTGGCCTCTCCCCCTTTTCTAATAATGCATTCCTATTTATAGAGGAAGAAAGAGTTACATGCATTAATTACAAGCTACAGTTGAGTTACATCAAGAAATAAATAGAAAAGACAGTAAGATCTCTACAATTCAGCTGCTATAGGCTTCTTTCTGTGGGGCAGGCCCTTCTTGTCGGCTGTGGACTTGCATCTAGGTGCATCTACCTTGAGATCCTGTATTGTCGAGTGGGATGCCCGTCTTCGCGAGCTAGGTTCCTTAGCCTGGGCATGTTGAGATAGGTCACTGTAGCAAGCTCGGTGTCACTGTAGCGGAATAGCGAGCTTGAGTAGGATTATCGACTACTTGACAAGCTGATCTTGTGGTGACTTCATCATATCGCTTCCCAGTGGTAAGCGAGGTGAGGCTCGCTGGGCATCCTTAGCGAGCCAAATGACTTAGCCTCTACCAGGCTTAAGTTTATCTCATTCTTTCAAGCCCCTTTTTTGCCTATAACATAAGCCCCCAAAGTGAACCGAGAGTTGCAAATTTGCTTAAGCTTTGTTCATTTCTCCAGTCAAAGTCCTTGCTTGACTGGAATGTCACTTTAGACTTCTTGTCTATCTTTTCACTTCTGCTTTAGGCTATATTTTCTTCTGTTTGCCATTTTTGGTCATTGGCGTGGCATTACCTCTCGTTTTGGGCTGTAGGATGAAGATTAACTAGATTTCTTTTGGATTTTTTGATGGGCTGAGCTGATCTTTTTATACCCTAAGGGACTTCTTTGTTTGCCTCAGAAAAGTTCGATCGATGAGGCTAAAGAGCCCCCTGCTTTTTGGTGTCTTGGCTTCCAACGAAGCTTTATGAGGCATGGATGGCCTGTTACAGAGTGTTAAGAGGCGTGGATAGCCTGTTGTACGTGGCTTCACCACAAGATCCATCTGGGAGGCTCCTAGGGAGTTTTGTGCTGATCTTAGATTACTTCCCACCGGTCCCTTCCATAGAATCCAGCATGGTTGTTGGGACTCTTGGTGCCCTTCGAGCTGTGTCAAGTTTGGTTGAGGAGGAACCACCGACTGGGTATGGAAAGATAGCAAAAGTGGAGTTACTGATCTTCCTGTTAGTGGGTGTTTGCCTCCTAGTTTAGTTGGCTCATCACTTTCTTACTAAAATGGTAGTATTAGGCTTGTAGGCTTCTTGCTTTTGTTTATGCATTTCTTATTCATCTAATGTACTTTTGCCTCTTAGAGGCTTTTTGGTGTAAAAGCTCTTATGTGTAGCTTCTGAAAGTTGTAACAGATGCTTTATGCATCGCTATTTGTATGTTTTTGATAATTAATGGAATAAATGTTTCTTTGGCCAATCAACTGTGCTTTTTGACTTTCTATCTTTTGTTCGACTACCTTTGGTAAGTGAGAACCAGGTCACATGCGAGCTGTGACTGATAAGAGCTCGTGTATGAGTTGATTTTCTAACCGTATGAGAACTGCAGGCACACGTGCTGCACAAGAGCTACAACGAGTTTGTTTGACATTCCTATCATACGGCGAGCTGGTCGTCCATCATTTTAGTTTGAATATGCTATCGAGGTAGGCTCTCAGGCCATCTCACTCTCTGTTTGTTTTGTTGTGGCGAGATGATAGTTTGTCACCAAGTGGCATTGCATGTCCGTACCACAACAAGCTCATTGCCCAGTTTCACAGCAAGTCTATTGCTTAGTGGGGCAGCAAGCCTGTTGCTCAATGAGGCAACAAACCTATTGCTCAGTGGTCGAGGAATTTGTACTCCTGATCCCAGTTTGCGGGACGTGATTTGCTCTAGATGTATCGACAGGGTAGGCCTTGTGCCGTCTCACCCCCAGATGAATCCTTGCAAAGGTGGAGTGAAGACTCTTTGTTTGGATAATGCTTTTTTGGCCAATCGATAACTTACATTGATTCAGCATTGAATGATTCATACAACTCATTGTCATCAGTGTCAAGGGACTATTACAGGATTAGAATATGGTCCTGATGGAGGGCTTAGGCTCACGGCTGGCGATCCACTGAGTTTGTTAAGCTCGCTACTCTGATGGTCTCACCACGTAATCCTATAGTCGGCCTCTTCTGATGAGGTCTTCAATGGCATTTTTCAATGCTCGGCACTCTGAAGTGGTGTGTCTAGCCTCATTGTTATAAGCACAGAATCTGCTTATATCTTTGGACTTGGTGGGCACTCTCATTAGTCTGGGCCTTTCGAAGTCCTTGTTGTGCCTTTATGCGGTAAAGATTTTATCCTGTGTATCGAACAAGATGTTGTAGCTTTCGAAGCAACATCTAGGTCGTTGAGTTTGTCTTCTTCATGAGCTAAGGAGTGGGATTGTCGTGACTCTCACTACACCTCCTTTTACTTGTGATGGGACCGTTGGGGTCCACATTCGACCTGGGTTCCTCTATTCCAAAGGTTTCTTCTCATTTTATTTGTTTGGTAGCTTGCTCATAGAATTTAGTCAAGTCTCGAGCTAGGGACTTATAGAGGCTCCTGTACAGCTTTCCGTCTTTGCGAAGTCCCATTGAGATGGCCGTTAAGAGGCTTTCCTCCGAAGGATTCTCCACAGAGTTGGCTTCGTGCCTGAACCGGGCTATATGATCTTTCAGCTGTTCATTTTTACGCTAGAAGATCATTGCGAGATGGCAAGGAGGCATGAGCTACCTCTTGAGCGCCCAATATTGATCACTGAACTTCCTTTGGTATTCTTCCTAACTGTTGATGCTACGAGCTGGGAGGCGTCTAAACTATGCCCTAGATGTTCCCCCTAATGTGGTGGGAAAGACATGGCACTTCACCAGGGGGTCAGTTATCTAAAGATCCATCTAGATATTGAACGCATCTAAGTGGTCACTTGGGTCACTATTTCCGTCATACAGCGGTATAGCGGGCATTTTGAGCTTCTACAGGAGAGGTTGTGTCTCGATCTCCATAGAAAACGATGAGCTTTCCTCGTAGTGAGGTTGGTTGCTTTGAGGCCATGAGCATTCCTCTAACAGCTTGAGCCTTAGGAGGATTTCCTCTATTGTTCGATTCTGTGTTTTAGGCTGAGGGTGGAGCTTCTTGCTCGTCGTGAGCCCCCCAGTTGTTGGCTGTCATGATCTTCATGAGTTTCCCTCTGAGCTTTTTTACGAAGCTGTTAGAGCTGTGTCATGATTTCTTCTTGTCTTTGTGCGCTCTGAGTTTGAGCCTACACCAATGCTTTGACAGTTTCGATTAGCTCTCTCACCGTGCTTTCGAGCGCTGGGCAGGGTTGGCCAGGCGTTTGAGCTTCTTCAGTTTCAGAGGCAGCAAGTAGAATGCTGGCAAGCCCCCACAATGGGAGTGTCCACTGATTGGAGGGCTGGAGTGGTTGAATTCCGAGTAGTTCTTCCTCTCGCCATTGTAGCTATAAAGACACTTCAGAGAGCAGATAGATCTCCACAGATGGCGCCAAAAATGTTAACGTTGGAATGTGGTTCGTACAGAAGGTCCAAGCCAACAGGGAGTGAATTCACAGATCTAATGCTGCTTCCAAAGTGTGAGGAGACGGAGGGAGAGAAAGAAGAAGAAGAGTAATGCAGTTTTTAACGTAGTTTGGCTAAATTCGGGTAGTACCTTTTATTGATACTTGAGAAAGGATTTTTACAGAGTTTTGGCATACAAGCTTCTGGCCTCTCCCCCTCTTCTAATAATGCATTCCTATTTATAGAGGAAAGAAGAGTTACATGCATTAATTACAAGTTATAGTTGAGTTACATCAAGAAATAAATAGAAAAGACAGTAAGATCTCTGCAGTTAGGCTACTGCAGGCTTCTTTCTGTGGGGCAGGCCCCTTTTGTCAACTGTGGACTTGCATCTGGGTGCATCTACCTTGAGATCCTGTATTGTCGAGTAGGATGCCTGTCTTCGCGAGCTAGGTTCCTTAGCCCGAGGATGTTGAGATAGGTCGCTGTAGCGAGCTCGGTGTCGCTATAGTGGAATAGCGAGCTCAAGCAAGATTGTCGACTACTTGGCGAGCTGGTCTCGTGGTGACTTCGTCGTATCGCTTCCTGGTGGTGAGCGATGTGGGGCTCGCTAGGCGTCCTTAGCGAGCCGAATGACTTAGCCTCTACTAGGCCTAACTTTATCTCATTCTTTCAAGCCCATTTTTTGCCTATAACGCCTTCATTCTTGGCGAGTTAGGTTTTTTCTCTTGAGCTCGCTCATTAAACTTGCTTGACACTGGGCCTTGACCAGCCCAATCCGTATCAAATCGGAGATTCCCCATAACATCAACTCCCCAATCTCAGTCTACTTTGTAGACTAAGAGTTGCGATTTTACTGGTTAAGGTCTTCATCTACAATTTCTGCTGTGTTGTCATTTCAAAATCAAATCTTTCATTTCTTCTGAACAAGGCCATACTTCCCTCTACTTATGGCTCTCAGCCGTTGGTGTTGCAATCTTATCCTCTTTAACCCGTCCGATCAGGAACGACTGGATAGCCTCTAGATTTTTTGAAGAACTAAGCTAGTTTATTTAAGGTAGGATAAACCCTTCTTTCTTTCCTCAGAATGCTCTGATAGGTGCTTCAACTAAGCCTCCATGTCTTTGATGGTCTAGTTTTCTGACGAGGCATATACAGCCTTATACATAAGAGATTTCATGAACAATCCTTCTTTGAGGATGCTAAGAGATCTTATATAGATCTTGGATTACTTTCTCACAGTTTCACCGTGAGTCTTGCCCCTGCTAGCCAAACTCCTCCATTTACCACATTGTTGATTCATACACTCTCCATTTCCATAAATCCCTCCTTTTTCTCATAGAAACATTTCATCTTCACCTCAAATTGAAGGTCCAGTTGAACCACAATCAGAAATCAAGCAAATCAAGAGCCAATTGCAAAATCACTTTTAGAAACAGGAAACAGTGACAGTGAAACCAGAAACAAAGATCTGCAGTTGGAATTGAAGCAACTGGTGGAAGAAATTAGCGGCTTGAAAGCGAAACCGAGAGTAGAAGCACAAGAGCTTATATGTTCTTATCGATCAACCTGTTGTAAAGGTCTTGGAAGCGAAACTAAAAGTAGAAGACGGAGAAAAAGGAGAATTTGGAGAAAGCTAAGCAGCACAAGAGCTTATATTCTCTTTTTACTGTAAAAGTCAGGAAGTCTAAGGTGGTGAAAAACAGGGAACAAGTGGTAATTTCGAAGGTGCTTTCACCGGATATGGAAAATTTTGTGTATCATGTATATAAACGAGGGTATTTTGACGATGGGTAGGTTTGATCTTGATCTTAGATTTTTTTTAGCATGCTGATCGCCGAGAATATATAAAAGCATGTAGCGGAGAGGTTCGGCAGATAAAATGATGGGTTAGCCAAGTAGGATGACTTGAATCTTACAATGCCGATTTATGTAGGTAGTTTTTCTTGTATATGTGATGGCTAGCTTTTCCTATGCTAGATTTTGGAGATGATGAGTGTAGATAAAGAATGTGAAGTTATAAACTTTATGGTTCTTTTATGTCTTTATTTCTGCATGATATACTCATTTTGTGTTAAAACTCGCTAAAATTTATTCTGTCAACTGAAGATTTTCTAAAGATTTCCATCTCCCTGCTCTTCTAAGTTGACAATCAAGTATAAGTCATTCTCAACTAAGGGGATGAGCTCGGTCTTTCCTTTTTATAACCTTTTCAACCTATATACCATTTTATGGCGGTATGATACCTTTAATACTTGTCCAGACGAAATTGCGAGGAGAACCTCTATTGATTTGTGTTGGGTGGATGCACAAGAAGGGTATTACAGTATGCATCATGAATGGCGGGTCTATAATTAATCGTTCTTCATGTTTAAACCTGATGTAATGTTGTCCCTTATAAGATAATAACACTTCAACTTGGATGTATGTGTTTTTTGTATACTTTTTCTATGATAAAAGAATTAGTTATATCAACATGAAAGAAGGATTACAAGGAAAAGGAGAATAAGATATTCT
>JANHAO010026174.1:0-11158 GCA_026873985.1 Saraca asoca | reverse complement strand
ATTTAATGCTAAGAACGGCGAAGGTGATCATTTTGCCGATCAAGAAGATTACTCTTATAACCCTCTCCCTCACTATAAATAGAAGAGAAGGGACCATAGGAAAAAAGAAGAGAAAAATATACAAAAAACCCCATTAGTGAAAGAAAGCCACTTGTATCTATAATCCTCATTAGAAGGAAACACCATTAGCTGTGAAAAAGTGATTTATCCATTGTAACTAGGTCTAAGAAGACCTTTGGAAAGCAAATAACAAAAGAGTAACATGGACGTAGGGGTTGATACCCGGCTTTGGCTGAATCACGATAAGTCTTCAGTGTTATTATTCTCTCCCTAATTTCTTCTCTAAACTTTTGCTACTCATCTTCACTCTTTCTCAAACATGCAATCAGGGGTGTTGTACTAAGGAAACCAATTGATCGGATTTTGGTGTCAATATTATGGCACTAGAGGAAGGGCCCCACTGCATTTTCTCATTCGTAATCCCCAAGAAGCTGTGGCAGACACGATGGCAAGGAAGAAAACCATCGGGAACACCGAGACTCCCGCCAGTCAACCAGAAGGCCAAAGGCAGCGACAAGATGCAATCACTCCTATGGTAGGCTCCAAAGCCAGCGGCATACAGACTTGGCAACAGCACCAAGAGGCTCTCAACAAGCATCAGGAGGCTCTGGAAAGCACCTTAAAGGAATTGGCTAACATGGTCCAGTCATTGTCTTAGGCACACACTCGAGGTACACTAAGATGGAGAGAAGCAGTCACCACTAAAGATGAGCGCCGTCGCTCAAAAGCCCAACATAATCGACATGCCAAGACGGAACGTCAGGGGGCCCATTCACTTCATTCATCAAGTTCGCAGTCGATATCTGAAGTCCTTCGACTTCGAGAGAATGGCAAAAACAAAAGAAATGATGAGGAGTCACATCAAATGAAAGTTTGAAAGGAACCAACAGCGACGGGGATTCAGATCACAGCTCGATCGGTTGCGAACATGGCCCGAAGCAGAGGACCTCAGATCAGTGTCATCACTGAAAGCAGGAGCGAAAGAACCGAAAGGCTTCTGATCATCAACTAAACCCCCGGGACCCAAAATTCGAAGAACTACTTCAGAGAATGGAAAGACTGGAGAAGAATTCCACCCCCCGAGAGAAGCGCGAATCTCACTAGGGGAGAACCCCCCTTTCTCGCCAAATTGAGACGTAACCTCTCCCCTATAGTTCAAATTTCCAAACATCCCCCTGTACGATAGGAATAGCGATCCTCATAATCACTTGGATGCTTTCAATGTCCAAATGGATTTACAAACTTCCAACCCATTGGTGAAGTGTCGAGTCTTCCCGGTAACCCTCGGGGAGATACAGCTAACCTGGTTCAAAAGTCTCCCAGCCCGCAGTATAAAAAGCTGGGATGAATGTCAAACCCAATTCCTTGACCAATATAGGGTGCTAAAAAGGTAGCTCGCCCCCTCTTGCCACTTGGCCACAGTTTTCCAACGAAGAGACAAATCGCTCAAGGATTACATTACGAGGTTCCGATAGGAAGTCAGAAATGTTGACAACCCATCGGACAAGAGTGTCCTTATAGCGATCTCCGCTGGGCTTCGAAAAGATGGGAAGCTATATGAAGACATATACAAGTCCCCTGTCAAATGTCTAGGCGAATTCTACGAATGGGCTGCAAAGGACGTCCGTTGGGAAGAAACTTTTGGCCCTAAGAAATCGAAAAAGAGAGATGATGGGGAAACCCCCAGGGGGAGCAAAAGGAATGAGAATGAGAACAGCAAGACAGGACCAGAGGATGGGCCAAGGGGACAAGTCATAAAGAAGGTCCGAGTTAAGCCTTATCAGCCTCTACGTTGCTACGAGACTTACACCGCCTTATCGGACGCTCCCGACCGAATTTACGCCACGGAAAGGGGGAACGAAGACTTTGGACGGCCTAGGCCCATCAGGACCCCCGTTGAAAGAAGAAACCAAAACAAATTTTGCACCTATCACAGTGAGGTTAGGCATAATACATCAGACTATTGGGCGCTAAAAGATACCACTGAAGACCTAATCAAAAGAGGTCGTTTAGGAGAGTACGTGGCAGGAGCCCCAGGACAGAGATCCCCGTACCCCCAGCAACATACATCATGGCGCCATCGGACCCCTGAGAACGAGGGGGCACCCTCTGTGAGGACGATATTCACCATTCATGGCGGGCCCCATCTCAGTGGCATGACGAATCAGTCGCGTAGTGCCTATGTTTGAGATGCGGGTCGTGTCTTCCTTGCCAGCTATGAACAAAATGACAGGCCTGCCAAAAAGGCTAAGGCTGTCATGAATGACATCATGTTCACCAAAGAAGACACAATGGGAGTGCGCTACCCATATAATGACGCCATCGTCGTATGGGTAAGGATAGCCAATGTGGAGGTAAGGATAATAATGCTAGATACCGGAAGCTCTATAAACGTGATGTATAAGGCATGCTTCGATCAAATGGGCATGGGGACAAGGCTGATAGATCCATCGTCGGATCCCCTTTTGGGTTCACCGGGGATAGGATACTTCTAATAAGGCGAATCAAGCTCCCGCTCGCCTTAAGAGACCCGAACTGTCAAGCCACTGTCATGACAGATTTCTTGATCATTGATTGTCCTTTGACATGAAACGTGATACTAGGACGACCCACCGTCAACGAGCTTGATATGATAGTGTCAACCAAGACACTCATCTTGAAGTTTCCTACCCCAGGTGGAACGGGGTGTGTCTGAGGAGAACAGCAGGTAGCCCGCCATTGTTACAAAGAAGCGGTCAAACTTGGGGTGCAAAAAAGAAAGGTGGATATGGTCAGCGACAGATACTCCTGCCCTTTGAGCGAAAAAGGGGTCGCTTAAGACCTCAACCCCTGAGAGATGGACGCAGGACAAACCACCGGACCAACTGAAGATCTAGAAGAAGTGCAGATAAGTGAGAAAGATAAGGAAAGGTGCTTAAAAGTGGGAAAACAACTATCGCCCCATGTAAAAACACAGTTGGCATACTTCTTTAGGGAAAACATGGATGTTTTCACCTTGAACCATGAGGATATGGAAGGCATTAACCCAAAGATAATATTCCACTCCATGAACATCGACCCTCTGGCCAAGTCTGTCTGTCAAAAAAGGAGGCCAATGACCACCGAACGCTACGCGACACTCAAAGAAGAGGTGGACAGACTTCTGGCCAACAAATTCATTAGGGAGGCACGATATCCCACCTGGGTAGCTAATCCAATCCTCGTCAAGAAAAAGAACGAGAAATGGAGGATGTGTATCAATTTTACAAATCTAAATTGAGTTTGTCCAAAAGACAGCTTCCCCCTATCGAGGATGGACCAGCTTGTCGACGCGACCTTGGGACACGAACTCCTAAGCTTCATGGATGCTTACTTAGGATATAATCAGATTTCAATGGACGTGCGGGATCGAGGATTGTATTGCTATAAAGTGATGCCCTTCAGACTCAAAAATGCAGGGGCGACATACCAGCGACTAGTGAATAAGATGTTCTGGGGGTAAATTGGTAAGACAATGGAGGTTTATGTGGATGACATGCTTGTGAAATCTAAGCAGCTCATCGATCACGTCCATGACTTGGATGAAATGTTTCAGATCCTGAGAAGATATCGGATGAAGCTACACCCCCTCAAATGCGCCTTTTGCGTAACCTCTGGAAAATTCCTTAGCTTCATTGTCAATAACCGAGTGATCGAGGCCAACCCGAAAAAAATCAAAGCCCTTCTCGACATGCGTTCTTCCACTGGCCCCAAAGATGTCCAGAGCCTGAACAGCCAAGTTACCGCCCTAAGCCAATTCATCTCCAAAGCCTCTGATAAATGCATCCCTTTCTTTGACGTCCTTAAAAAGGCCAAAAGGTTCAAATGGACCGTGTAGTGTGAGGGCACGTTTAAGAAACTTAAAGATTATCTCGGCCAAGCGCCTCTCCTTTCCAAGCCAAAAGAAGGAGAAAGGATGACTATCTATCTTGGGGTATCACAATACGCCCTAAGTGCGGCATTAACGTGAGAAGAAGGGGGGATTCAACTCCCCATATACTATATGAGCAAAAGGTTGTTGGATGCAGAGACAAGATACTCCCCTATGGAAAAACTTACATATTGCCTAGTCGTAACCTCGAGGAAATTGCAACCATATTTTCAGGCTCATAGCATCAGAGTTCTTACGTAATATCCCTTGAGGCAAATTCTATAATAGACTGATGCCTCCAGGTGACTGCTTAAGTGGCGAATAGAGCTCGCCCAGTTCGACATTGAATATAGGCCCAGAACGGCCATCAAAGGGCAGACGTTGGCAGATTTTATTGCCGAGTTCATAGGGCCCGTAGGGGAAAAGGCAGAGGTCTACGAGACCCGCTGTTGGGAACTGTTCATCGATGAGTCATCCAACAACAAAAAGTCTGGCGCAGGGATACTTCTCGTTAGTCCAGAAGGACATAGAATCTTCAGCATTTTGAGATTTGAATTCCGGGCCACGAACAATGAGGTTAAGTACGAGGCCCTGCTAGCAGGATTATGTTTGGCTAAGGTGGTGCAAGCGGAGAAACTAAAGATATATAGTGATTCGTAGCTCATCATCGGTCAAACGAGGGGCGAGTACTAAACCTATGAACCCAGGATGGTGCAGTATCTTCAAAAGGTTTGAAAATTACTGGAATCCTTCCAACAGACCGAAATCACCCAGATCCCATGAGCTCAGAATGCTCATGCCGACGCTTTCACTCGGTTATCCACAATGAATGAGCCAGATCCCGTAGAATCAATCCTAGTAGAACACCTTTTATCCCCAAGCATCGAAGAACAAGAAGAAATCAAAGTGATCATCGACAGATCTAACTCTTGGATGAGCCTCATCATTAACTTCCTAAAAAATGAGATCTTACCAGAAGATAAAGTTGAAGTGCGAAGCCTACGGGCACGAGCGACAAGGTATTGTATTTGTGATGACGTCCTTTACAAAAAAGGATTTTAAACTCCCCTCTTGAGGTGCATTGATAGAGAAGATGGCGGCATTGTTCTGAAAGAGATTCATGCAAGACATTGTGGAAACCATGCTGGGGGACTGTCATTGGCCCAAAAAGCCCTACGATAGGGGTTCTATTGGCTAACCATGAAGCAGGATGCGATAAATCTCATCAAGAAATGCGAGAAGTGCCAGAGATTCGTGAAAGTGGCCCAGGTTCCCCTAGCTTATTTGAAGCAAATGGTAAGTCCATGGCCATTCGCTATTTAGGGAATCGACTTGATTGGGCCACTCCTGAAAGCATGAAGAAACTATAAATATGCCATCGTGGCCATGGACTATTTTACAAAGTGGGCTGAGGCAAAAGAACTAGCCGAAATCTCATCTTCCATGATCCTAAGCTTTTTCAGGAGTAACATCATCTGTAGGTATGGGGTCCCCCAACAGATCGTCAATGATAATGGAACCCAGTTTATAAGCGAACAATTTGTTGAGTTTTGCAGCGATTTTGGAATTCTTACGAGTTTCACATCCGTGGATCACTCACAGAGTAATGAGCAAGTAGAGGCCGTCAATAAAATCATTAAGAAAATTTTGAAACTCAGACTAGAGGCAAGAAAGGGAGCGTGGGCTGACGAGTTGCAAACAGTGTTATGGGCATATCGAACAACTCCCTATAGTTCAATAGGGGAAACCCCCTTCTCGATGGTCTACGGATGCGAGGCAATGATCCCCGCAAAATTTGAAGTCGTGACACAACAAAGAATTACCTTTGAACTAGGGGAAAACGACCAACTACTCACTGCAAGCCTAGACCTTCTGGAAGAAGCAAGAGATAAAGCTAGCCTCAGGGTTGCCGAACGTCAGTAGCGTATCACGAGATATTACAATCGAAGAGTGTGATCCCGAAGGTTTAACCCAGGTGATCTCGTTCTATGCCTCGTCTTTCCAGGAGCACGCAAACCTAGTGAAGGGACCCTGGGACCGAATTGAGAAGGCCCATACTTGATAAAAAGAGTCATGCGCAACGACACCTATCACTAAGCTGATAAAAATGGAGAGGAACTCCCCCGTGCCTGGAATGCCAAGCATCTACGCCGATATTACCAGTAAAAATTGAAAATTTTAACTGTATAAAATATTATGTACTCCCCACACAATGTAATTTCAGAAGAAATAATAAAGTCCAATGCGTTGCAAGGAAACGGTAAAGATGGACTCATAAAAATGAGAATCATACGAATGAATTGCCGGAATTTCATAAAGTCATCGTATCCGTTAGTTACAAACCAAAAAAAAATAATAATAGGCAGGATTCTTGGAGACGTCAAAGGTAGGCTTATCAGGAACCTCAAAGGGAAAAGGAGCAATCTCTTCTGATGGAACTTTAGTCTCCACACCTCGTTCCTTGTCTAGAGAATCAGTCTCAAGGGCATCCCTCTTGAAAGACTCAACGGCCTCCACGGCCTGTGGCCCAAAGAACGAAAGATCCATCTCCAGGTGTTTCTCCCATAAGGTGAAAAGGAAGTCCTTGCAAGTTTGCTGCCTCGACTCCCTAGCAGCAACAGCCACCCGCAAAGACATCCCAGCTTTTGCAAGACGTAGCTTTTTCCTCATCCCGTCCAGTTCCTTTTTGGCAGTTTCGGCCCCACAACGTGCAATGTCCGCTCGCTGTACCACATCCTCAGCAGTTTTGTTGGCTATTTGAAGGCACTTGTTCACATGCTCCAACTCTATTTTGACCATCTTTAAATCTATCGAAACATGCTCAGATATCTCTTCAGCGATCTCGCGATGCTATACCTTGTCTGCGAGCTTGGCCTCTATCTCCCTGATCCTCTCAAGCAACTCCTGGTTCTTGGTGACAGAAGCCACAAAGTCATCTGCAAGCAAGGATTCCCTATCCTCTTGAGCCCAAGCTAACTCCTCAATCTTCAGGAGCGTCAAGACATTCTGCAAAAAAAAAAAAAAAACAAAGACAAAGAGAGGGAGGGAAGAAGGAGAAGATCGGGGCAAAGGCATTAGTCACAAACTGTAAAATAACTAACAAAGGTAAGAGTAGTAGAATGAACCTTACCACAAGGCCATGACAAGTGGCATAACCCGCGAGCCCCCCTATAGTGCAATCTCTAGCCTCCAGCACTCCGACCTTCTGCTTTGGCCCAAGGATTGTGCTCATGCTCTGAACTAAAGTCAGAGCGTACTCCTCAGTTAGGGATTCGGCCTCCGCCAAGCGAGGAATGGGTTCACCTTCATCACTATGAGACGATGCCTTCTTTCTGCCTTTCTCCTCTTAGAAGCAGCACCAGGCGAGACAGGAGTCTCGGTAACATTTACTGCTTCAGATTGAGGCGGCGATGACGTCCCTCAGGGGGCAGCCGCAGATGATGGTGACAACACTGTAATCTTTGGATCCGTGCCATCAGGGGCAGGAACTTTATTTGTGGGAGGAGGGGGAGGAGAATCCACTGCAGGAATTGGAAGACGTCGCTTTGTACCACATGACAAAGAATCTTTCAAAATGAGGTCCATGATGTTATCGTAATCATCAAAGTTGGCGGGTCGGGTCTCGGACACTCGTCGAATTCTGATTTCCTCTATGACTTTGATGTTCAAAGGAGGTGCAAGTCCATACAGGCAAAGTCGAGATTCGTTGAATTGGAAGTCGTTCTCGAAACCACTCACCAACCTGAGGCTGTTCAAAACCCCAAGCTCTCTAGCCCCCAAGGTAGGAGTCTTGCCGGTCCCAGCTGCCAAAAGAAAGAAAAAGGACGTCAGTAATCAAAAACAAGACATAGACAGATCGAAAAATGCACCACTTTATGCGACTACTATCAGCTAACTTTCCCAGAGACAGAACGAAATCAAAATTCTTAAGATATCATAACGAAGGGCTGGATATGTAGAACCAGCAAAATTTGTAAGACCCTACGTTCAATTTGCCTATCGCAACCCCCTTCGGTAGAATATCTTTATGCAGTCGATCCCCGTGGATCATAGGCCATGTGCAACCCGAGCCACCTCAGTAACTACCCAAAACCGTACTAGGAGAAGGGAAAAGAAAGAGAAGAGGATGGTCCTGAGCTATAAGATCAAGGCTCGACAGGAAATACCAGGTAACCCCAGGGATGACTAACAAACCAACCCCATTAAACCAAGCAAGACAGAATCTCAAAGAAGCAAACTAACATGTTGAACCCACGTAGTTAATAAGAGAAAAAATCCCTAAGAATTGGAAAGACAGGGAAAGACAGACGGGGACTTATCATAGTTCCTTTGAGCACGGAGGCCCGGTCGAAATGTATTTGCAGCTTTGGCAGGGAAAATCCTTAAAACAGGGAAGAAGACTAGAAAGCAACTGGAGACTGAGCAAAACAAGCCAGGAATAAGAGAAGGAAAATTTTCAAATGAGAAGGGACGAAGTAGTTCTCCTAGTCATGGGGGGGAAACGGCCCTACTGTCGGATCAAAAGGGCTGATGGCTACCCATGATCCAACGGCTGGGCGGATATGAAAATTAAAAAATGATGGTACATAAAATTGCACAGAAACCCAGAAGCCATAATTACCCGCTGTCATTGAAAAATGAAAAGTCGTACGTGCAGAACAAACGGACGAATCAGGCAGCTCAAACGGCTATCGCACACGAAAAGACCAAGGTGCTCGAAAAATGATCTAGCATCCAAGTACAACGCAGAAAGTGTAGAATTCTTGCGCGAGCCACATTCAAGTAATGTGCTCGCCTCGCACAGAATTCTTGTGTCCAATTAACATGTCAACCTCACAAAATTCTTGCGCAGATCGAGGGCTCGAAAAATGATCTCGCGTCCAAGTAATATGCGGAAAGCGTAGAATTCTTGCACGAGCCGCGTTCAAGTAATGTGCTAACCCCGCACAAAATTCTTGTGTGGAACGACCTTGCGTCCAAGTAATGTGCCAACCGCACAAAATTCTTGCGCAACTCGAGGGCTCAAAAAAGGAACTTGCGTCCAAGTAATACACAAAAAGCGTAGAATTCTTGTGTAAGCTACGTTCAAGTAATGTGCTTGCTCCGCACAGAATTCTTGTGCAGAACGACCTTGCGTCGAAGTAATGTGCCAACTACACAAAATTCTTGCACAGGTCGAGGGCTCAAAAAATGATCTCGCGTCTAAGTAATATGCGAAAAACATAGAACTCTTACGTGAGCTGCGTTCAAGTAATGTGCTTGCTCCACACAGAATTCTTGCGCGGAACGACCTTGCGTTCAAGTAATGTGCCAACCGCACAAAATTCTTGCGGGGGTCGTGGGCTCGAAAAATGATCTGGCATCCAAGTAATACGCGGAAAGCATAGAATTCTTGCGTGAGCCACGTTCAAGTAATGTGCTTACCCCACACAGAATTCTTGCATGGAACGACCTTACGTCCAAGTAATGTGCCAACCGCAGAAAATTCTTGCGCAGGTCGAGGGCTCGAAAAATGATCTCGCGTCCAATTAATACACGGAAAGTGTAGAATTCTTGCGTGAGCCGCGTTCAAGTAATGTGTTTGTTGCGTACAAAATTCTTGCACGGAACAACCTTGCGTCCAAGTAATGTGCCAACCGCACAAAATTCTTGTGCAGGTCGAGGGCTCAAAAAATGATCTCGTGTCCAAGTAATACGTGAAAAGCGTAGAATTCTTGCACAAGCCGCATTCAAGTAATGTGCTTGCCTCGCACAGAATTCTTGTGTGGAACGACCTTGCGTCCAAGTAATGTGCCAACCGCCAAAATTCTTGAGCAAGTCGAGGGCTTGAAAAATGATCTCGCATCCAAGTAATGCGCAAAAAGCGTAGAATTCTTGCAAGAACTGCATTCAAGTAATGTGCTTGCCTAGCACAGAATTCTTGCACGGAACGACCTTGCGTCCAAGTAATGTGCCAATCGCACAAAATTCTTGCACAGGTTGAGGGCTCGAAAATTGATCTCGCGCCCAAGTAATACGCAGAAAGCATAGAATTCTTACATATAGCATGTCCGGGACCTTGTACACATACAAAGTTCCCACTAGACGAAAGATTCCCTCAAACACTAATCAATGTCGGAGGATTCGACAGTCTGACCCTCTTAGCAAAACTCGAAGCCAGAAGCAAAAGCTGAGACGTAACTCTCACCTCGCGAGGTGAGCTGAGAGTTGAGAGGCTTATGTTATTAGCGTTATTAGGAAATGAGGTTCAAAAAGAATGACATCCAAGGGAGTATAATCAAACGAAGAAAGAATCTAGGGCAGAATTCAACTCCGCTAGAAAGAGACCGTGATCTCCAAAACAGGGCCATGAGGGCCCGCTATGCCACGAGGCCTCGTTATACTGCGGGACCTAAGAGATGAAGGGTTATGATTGTGCCGACCAAGACCAATAGGAAACCAAACGAGAACAAAGGCAGGGCCCTGAGACCTTAACCCGTGATCCCCCCTTTAGTCCATCGCTAGCAAGACGATCGTACAAAGTCTAGTCAGCAGCCTGAAATGCACCAGAAGAGTTGACAGCTCAGGCCTTAGGCAATACACAAAAGCTCTCTGGAAATCCGACAATGATTTGTCCAGCATTAATTGTCTGATGGCAAGAATTTAATGCTAAGAATGGTGAAGGTGATCATTTTACCGATTAAGAAGATTACTCTTATAACCCTCTCCCTCACTATAAATTGAAGGGAAGGGACCATAGGAAAAAAGAAGAGAAAAATATACAAAAAAACCCATTAGTGAAAGAAAGCCTCTTGTATCTATAATCCTCATTAGAAGGATACACCATTAGCTGTGAAAAAGTGATTTAACCATTGTAACTCGATCTAACAAGACCTTTGGAAAGCAAATAACAAAAGAGTAACGTGGATGTAGGGGCCGATACCCGGGTTTGGCCGAACCACGATAAGTCCTCGATGTTATTGTTCTCTCCCTAATTTCTTCTCTGAACTTTTGCTACTCATCTTCACTCTTTATCAAACATGCAGTCAGGGGTGTTGTACTAAGGAAACTAGTTGACCGGATTTTGGTATCAACAGATACTAAACGTCACAGTTCTAAGAAATGAATTCTTCTAGCATCAATGCCACAGAAAGTATTAGCTCTAAAAATTACTCTTTTATTTTTCATTGGCTTGACGAGTGGTCATGTCATATATACTGGGAAAAAAGG
>JANHAO010026173.1:0-11160 GCA_026873985.1 Saraca asoca | reverse complement strand
TATGAGTAAAGGCAACAATACAAAAAACTGTTGCCTATTCTAGTTATAGGCAACAGTTTTTAACTGTTGCTAAGTTAAGTGTTGCTAAAGGTCAGAAATGTTGTAGTGTGTATAGCCATTATTGCTCTCACAGTATGATTGATCGCACTCTTTGTTTACCTATATGAATTACTTTGTTTCTCGAGAGAGAGTGTGAGCCCCCTATGTACGAGTGGGAGATATTGGAAATGGGTTGTTGGACCCAGTCCGCCCATAGGGCCTCACATGGGCTATTAGTAAGCCCAACCCAAGAAACTCCATAAAAGAAGAGCAGAACTCAAAAATTAGTGTTCTAACATTTCTGATGTCTTCTCTCTCTCCACATTTTTGACAAATATAAAACAAAGTAAAAAGATTCTCAAGGGGTGGATTCGTATTCATTTCGCGTGATTAAATATTGTACCAGAATCACAACAGTATATTGATCCAAGTAATTTCCTTGAATTTTAAAAATTAACAAATTAGAATTGTGACAAGATAATATATAATAAATTGTTAAGAGATATTATTAAATATAAATAAATTTTATATATAATCAAATTATTTCAAAATCAATTATCTCTCTATTATATCAAATAAATACTAAAAATGAGTACTCGTCTGTATCTTGCATTTATATAGTGTGAGTTGCCAGATGCAACTAAACTTTATCAATGCGAGATGCTCTCGAGCCTACCTTGTCCCCTTGTTTCTGTCGCTCTCTATTGAGACTTCAGACTGATTTCCTCGCGCGCGCGCGCGCGCACATATATATATATATATATATAAAGTAATTTCTCTCTTTTAAATTATTATATTAGTCTTTAATTAATATTTTAAATTAAAATATTTTTTAAGTTAGAAGATTAGAAGAATAATATTTTATGACACAGTAAGAGACATAAAATATATCATGTATAAATATTAGAAGTCACAATAATAATATTCAACTATTTACTATAAATAATGTCTATTCAAGTATTTTTTTTTTCTCTTTGCCCTTTTAAAAATATAATCACATTAAAATATAAAATAAAATGAGTTTTGGACACTCTTTTACATATAGGTGGGTATCTGCATATCTTGACAATACAGAGGATTAGGTGAACATTAGAAAAAGTTGGGGAAGGTTCTTTATATTTTATTCTGTTTTAATAAAACCGATAGATACCAATTACTAATTAAAAAAATATCACTCCAGAACTAGTTATTTATCCCATCGGGATTTTACGAGTGTATATTGATTTTTAAATGATGTCTATATGTTTAATAACAATTTTACAGAGAATTTAGCATTTTAATAGGTTGTGTGTTTTTAATATTAGATAACTTCTTTTTAAATCACTAAATAAATAAATTATAATTATAATTATAAATTATGATAAAAAATAATTTATCTTAAGAAATTGAATTCTTGGTAAAATTATCAAATATATTTTACAAAAAATAAAGGATAGACTGAATTATGGGACATACGAATGGTTTTGCAGCATTACATTACAAAAGGTTATTAGTTAAAGTCAGTCTACCTAAATTATATAGGCTGAGTATCATTTAGAACTTGCTAATTTAGGTTAAAGAAAATACACATAATGATGAGGAGGAATGAGAAAGAGATTTCATCTACTAATGATGAGAAAACATATCAAAGATGCTCTTCTAAAATGAAAGGATATATTCTGTCTCAATTTTAATGTGGACTGATTGAAGTCTCCCTTTCAATAAAATTTAGGGATGGGAAAATTTTACCCCAAAGCTATGAAAAGTATTTTTATGGTGAATAACAAGTATTTTTTTTTTTTTCAATAAGATACAAACACCCCTAAAAGGTAGTTAGGTGTAGCTTACATTAGAATGCTGCTGAAGCAACACAAACCAGTTAGTTTCGATAAAAAAAATGAAATTTTATGAAAATTATTTTTTTGTAAGAAAATATATTTTTAAAAAATAAATCATTTTTTATTGTTTGAATATAATGAAAGAAAATATGTTCTTTTATTTAATTTATAAAGGTAAATTGTCTTTTTTAATTAAACAATATTTATACACACACATTCATTCAATAATTTTTTTTTATTGGAATGCTTTTATGTTAGAAAAAATCTTTGCAAGTAAAACGTTCAAAGAAGAATATTGTTTAAATTCTTATTTTTATCTTCATTACTTCTTTATATAGTTTATTTACGTTTAATTGACTTAGATTAAATTTTTTAACCATCTTTTGCCAACTTCTTTAATTAGTTAATTGTTCAAATACTTTCTCAAACACAATATTTAATAAAACCATGACTACAAAATTGTAAAATTCTCTAATGATATTAATTTTTTCCATTTTACCAAGATTATAGAATTATCAAAATAATTTAAATAAATTTGATGCGCTTATATTCAGATATATGAAGAGATATAAATTAGACATTGGTTTTTATTAAAAACTAACATAGATTGACAAAAATAATTCAAAAAATTGCAAGTATATGAAAGGATGTAGATAAGGCATCAATTTTATATTAAAAGTCGATGTAGATATATAATATTACATGCTGATTCCAATATATTAACTAACGTCTATAGTTTCCACATTTTAAGTGAAAATTATTAAATGTAATATTAGGTGTTTGTTTTTTTAAGAAATATAGGTTTTATCCATTTGTGAATTTTTTGTGGATCCAATAAAATGATTGAAGTTATTGAAATTAGGATTGTGTTAACTAATTAGAAATTTTGATTTGATGGTTGTTTCTACAAAAATGTAATAGCTGTAGGTTTATGAAAAAACGTAGCTAGTAACAGATTTTCTTTTTAAAGAAATGATGTTGATTTTTTATTTAAAAAAAGACATATTTAATGGTTAGTAGAAAAAAAGACATAAGTATTTCTTATAAAAAAAATTGATGTTTTTAGTGGTCAACAATTTTTTTAGAGAAAATGCCAATGTCTTTGGTGGTTTTTATGTTGGTTACTACAATTAAAACTAATGTTGTTAATTTTGAATTATTTTATCTATTTATGAACAAAGTATTTACTTTTTTTTATAAACTTTACTTGAATTATTTTGCCTAATTTTATTTATAAACAAAATTATTCTCTAATCAGTAATGTTTTTTATTGCCAATCAAATGATTCCATTTTACTAAAACTACTAAATAATTCAAAATTTTAAATATTATTTAATTAGACAAAATAATTCAAGAATTTATGTTTATTTAATGGAAAAATATAGCATCTGGGCAGTTTATTTGTGAAAATTGTAATATATTATCTAAAAAATAAAATGAACAAAAATAATTCAAAATAAATAAGATGTGGTGTGTGGAAAATATAGGAGGGTAAGTGAAAATTAAAACATTAGTTTTTACTAAAAAAATCAATGTTGAAAGTCTATGATTTATAAAATATTTTTATAGACTTGACTATCACTTTCACTCTGTTGTTGGTTTGAAATCTTAGCTCTTTCTCTCTTCATATCCAATGATTCGAAGGCACTATCTCTCTCACTCTCACTTTAACTCTCATTCTCTTACCGATCACAAAAGCCTAGTTTGCTCTCACTTTTCCTTTCTTGGTGGTTTAAATTAATTTTCTGCTCTTTCTTTATCTTTATTTCTAAGTTACATCTACTTTTTCTTTTTGAATTTTATTAATGATTGATACTGTGTGGATGAAATGAATTGTGTGCAGAAGATGTTTAATTATGTATCGTAGTTGTTTTTTAATTTTGGATCATAACAACTAGAATATATAATATATAACAAAGTCATTGACCTGAGAAATTGGATAACTTGCAAATGAAAGTTGTTGTTAAGTTGTGTTAAATTAATTATGTGCTTATACTTGATCATGTCTTTATTGCATATGTAGGCAACTATTTAATTTTAACATGTTAGTTTTGGATAAACTTGTAATATATTGGAGGAAATTAAAGCCCTTACACTTAAGAAGAAATTGATAACAATTCAACATCAATAGTTAGGATTTCTACAACTCAAATCGGAGGAATAATGTATAAACTTATTGTTAATTTGACATATTTTGGTTTTTGTTGATGGTGAAATTTGGTAAGCCTAAATTCTGCTAACCAAAACAAGTTCTTAAACCTTAAACCGTAATTTGGTTGTATGTATTAGACAAATGCGGAAGGCAAAGAAGGAAAAGGAAGAACAAGGAGAAGAAAGCAGAAGGTTTTTAAAGTGATTTGACTAAAATCCTTTGATGGATTCCTTCATCCATGGTAATGTTAATGCTCTATTAGAAATTTTACAGAGTTACAGTATGTATTTTTCTCGCCTCCCTATTGTATCTAATCCTCCCCCTTTTATAGAGGCTAGAAGGTTACAAATGTAATTTAATAAGTTTCAAATATATTATATTAGGTAAGAAATGTATTTGACAGGTAGGACTCCTGCAAATTGACTTCTACAGACTACTTTCTATGAGTGGGCCCTTGTAAGCTGCTTCTTACAGACTTGCCCCATAGGTTGGGTTTATGATGGAAGTATGCCTCGGGTTTAACTTTAGTGGACTTCTAGCTAGGAGATATACTTCGTCTTATGAGCTAGAGCTCTTATCATGGGGTTGTCGCTGACCTTTGATATCCAGCTCATGTTTAGCAATGTCGAGCTCACACTTGGTGATGCGAGCTTGTGCAGGATGAACCGTTGACCATGCAAGCCGAGGCTTATCTCTTAGTGAGCTAGGGCTACTACTTTGGCCTTGCTCTATGCTCCAAGCTTGTGGCTGGTGATCTGGTGCCTTTAAATGATCTTAATTTTGGACTAGCTTAGGCCTCTCTTATTTAGACTTATCTGCTGCTGGGCTTTTGTCAACCTATTTCACATAGTCCTAAAAATACCCACAACATTAGCCTCCTAGCTCTTAGTGTGCTTTATGGACTAGAAGCTATAATCTGTTAGCAAAAGCTTAGTCTACTAAATTGTCTCTTACATTTCGACAATTCTGAGTTTATCTCTCAAATGTTTATATGCTCACCTGCTCTGAAGAGTGAGGTTCCTGTTGAGTTGAAGATTCAATAGGTTGTAAATGATAGTATGAGTTCCTACAAATAATGATTGAATAAACAGTTAAAGCAAATGTTAATTGGTTAGTTGACCTTAATCAGTACTGAATGCTATATAAAGGCTGCGAGTAATAAGTTGTATGCATGAGCAAGAAGTTGCATGCATACGGTGCCAAAGAGTAGGTCATATTCATGCTCTTTAGATAGTAAGTCACATGCATGTGGTGTCAAGAAGTAAGTCACATGCATATGGTGCCAAGTTTGTTCCATGCATACGGTGCCAAAGAGTAGGTCGCATACACGGTCTTTATATAGTAGGTCACATGCATGTGGTGTCAAGAAGTAGGCCACATGCATATGGTGCCAAGTTTGTTCCATGCATGCAGTGTCGATGAGTAAGTGCCAAGTTTGTTCCATGCATGCAGTGTCGATGAGTAAGTCGCACGCACGATCTTTAGATAGTAGGTCGTATGCATGTGGTGCCAAGAAATAGGTCACATACATACAATGCATGCGGTGTCGAAAAGTAGGTCGCATGCATGGTATTCAGATAGCATTGAATCGATGGGGGTGAGAGCTTATTGTTGAACTAATATCTTGCCAAAAATTTGATCGTAGATTAATAGACATACAAACTTGAAATGCTTTCATCAACTTCATTACAAGGTTAAAATATAGTTCTCATTATGGGTGCCTGCTCTTGCTTGGTATCCCATTAGGGTCGTTGAGGTCGCTACTCTCTGAGTCACACCACGTAATCTTTCAAGCAACCTCTTTTAATTAGGTCTTCAATTGCGTCTCTAAGCGCCTAGCAATTTGAAGTATTATATCCAGCTTCATTGTGATAGGCATAAAATTTGCTCATGTCTCTATGCTTGGGAGGAGTCTTTACGGGGTAAGCTTTCCCGAAGTCCTCCCTATCCTTTTCTGCAACATATATCCTATCTTGAGTGTTAGATAGGATGTTGTAGCTTTCATAGCGACCTTGGTGTCGAGGTCACTCACTCCTTGCCTTTTTTACAGGCTGGTAGTTGGAGTTGCCTTTTCCATTCTCGATGCTCCTCTTGTTCTAGGCGAAGCCATTCACTTCATCCTTATGTTCAAAGTTCTTTGTGTCAAAGGTTTCTTCCCACTTGATCTATTTGGTAGCTCGTTCATAGAATTTACCCAAATCACTTATCGGGGATTTGTATATGCTTTTATATAGCATTCCGTCTTTAGGAAGTCCCACTGAGATCGCCATCAGGATACTTTCATTAGAAGGACTTTCCATATGTTCGACCTCGTGTTTGAACCAAGTGATATAATCTTTCAACGACTTATTCTTCCACTGAAAGATCATTGCGAGGTGGCAGGGTGGAGCAAGGTGTCTTTTTAACACTTTATACTTATTGACAAATTTTTCTTGGCACTCTTCCTAATTATCAATGTTGCAAGCTGGGAAATTCTTGAACCATATTCATGGTCTGTTTCCCAGTGTAGCTAGGAAGACACGGCATTTAACCAAAGGATTAGTTGTTTGAAGATCCATTTATACATTAAACATATCCAGATGATCAGACGGATCACTGTCTCTGTTATATTGTGGAATGACAGGAACCTTGAATTTGTAGAGGAGAGGTTTAGTCTCAATTTCTCTGGTGAAAGGTGTCCTTCCTCCATAGCATTTTTTACTGTTCTGAGTTTGGAGGTATTGCTCTAACTGCTTCACCTTCTGAAATAACTCCTCCACTATTAGGTCCCATGCCTCAAATCATTGACTAGAGGATTACTGGCTCCTTTTATTTTCATAATGATAGGAATAGTAACCTGAGGTATGATCATGACTGGTCCTGTTCAAACTCTCAGCTCAATACGAGCTCTCACCTTACTGGTTATTATAATCCTCACGTGATCAGCAAACTCTTGACTTGGTTTGTGGACTAGAAGGGTAAGTTGAGCTAACATGTTGATGTACTTGTTTAGGAATTTCTTGCCGTAACTGTCGAAGCTCTCCTCTGGGCATAGTAGCCCTAACTTGGTCCTGCATGCCTTAAGCTTGTGCCTGTGCTAGGGTCTTGGCCACATTGACCAATTTTCCCATCATTTTTTCCAGTGCTTCATGGCAGTAATGCCACATTTGTGCTTCATCAATCCCATTGACAATAGCAATAGATTGGTGAGAGCCAGTTGGGGGCAAGCCAGCGATAACACTTGTAACAAGAGCAATGGAAGTGTCTATCATAGATAAGTGACCTTCTGGTTGATCTACCAGAACATTTGAAGTTTTGGTAGTTCTTCTTCTAGCCATTGTAGCTGAATAGGAAGACAACCAAAATATATATAAAGCCCTTCTTCTAGTGCCAAAATGTTGATGGTAAAACTTGGTAGGCCCAAATTCCACCAACCAGAATAAGTTCTTAAACCCCAAACCGTAATTCAGTTGTACATATAAGACGAATGTGGAAGGCAAAGAAGAAAGAGGAAGAACAATGAAAAGACAACAGAAGGTTTTTAACATAGTTCAACTAAAATCCTTTGATGGATTCCTATGTCCACGGTAGTATTAATGCTCTATTGGGAATTTTACAAAGTTATAGTATATATTTTTCCACCCTCCCTATTGTATCTAATCCTCCTCCTTTTATAGAGGTTGGGAGGTTACAAGTATAATTTAATAAGTTACAAATCTGTTACATCAGGTAATAAATGTATTTAATAAGTAGGACTCTTATAAATCAGCTTCTGCAAACTACTTTCTGTGAGTGGGTCCCTGTAAGCTGTTTCTTGCAGACTGGCCCCACAAGTTGGGTCTATGAATGGAAGTATGCCTAAGGGTTTAACCTCAGTGGGCTTCTAGCTAGGAGATATACTTCGTCCTGCATGCTAGAGCTCTTGTCTTAGGGTTGTAACTGACCTTTGATATCAAGCTCGTGTTTAATGATGTCGTGCTTGCATTGAGCTTGTGTTTAGCGATGTCGTGCTCGTACTTCACAATGCGAGCACGTGCAAGACGAACCATTGGTCATGTGAGCCAAGGCTTATCTCTTAGCGAGCTGGGGTTACTGCTTTGACCTCACTCTGCTCCAAGCTTGTGGCTAGTGATCTAGTGCCCTTAGACGATCTTAACCTTGGACTGGCTTAAGCCTCTCTTATTTGGACTTATCTGCTGCTGGGCTTTTGCCAGCCTATTTCAGATAGTCCTAAAAACACCCAGAACAGTTTTAATTAGTTTTGTAATGTCTTAAATTTTTTATTGATCCGATAAAATATTAAGTTATTGAAATTAGAATTGTGTTAGTTGATTAGAGATTTTGGTTTAATGGTTGTTTCTACAAAAATATAAATAATAACATATTTATGTAAAAATGTAACTAGCAATAAATTTTTTAAAAAAATATATAATTAACAGCGAGTTTTTTTAGAATAAAGATGTTGAACTAACATCTTTAGTGGTTTTTCATGCCAGTTCAATAGCTCAGCTGACGTTGTAAGCTTTTTAAAAAAATTATTTCATGTTAGCTTTTTATTAAATAAAAGTGTGTAAATTTTTTTCAAATAAAAAGACGTCAGCTGTAGGTTAAAAGTCGACGTTATTTCTTATTTTAAATTGGTTAAAAATCCAATATGGATTCTTCTTATGTTGACGGTAAAATCTAATTTTGTGGACCCAGATTTTAGTCAATACCCGAAATGTGAATTGTGAGTAAGAGAACAGATGGGAAAAATAGTGAAGAAGAAGGAAAAAACAGACACCATGAGTGTTTTTTATCGCAGTTCAGCTAAAGCCTATTTGACCTCTACGTCCAAGCTAATTGTATTTGCCTTTAAGGTGGTGATTCTTACTGTTCAAATAGAGTTACAGTACACAAGGTTTCCCTCAGGCCTCTCTCTCAATATTTTGACAGAGTTTCCCCCTTTTTCCTCCCTTTTTTCTCTTTTTTTATAGTGGACCGACCCCTATTTATAGAAACAAGGGAGGTTACAATGGTAATTTCCCTGTTTGTACATCAGTTACATCATGTAGCTATCACGTACAAACAACCTAGATTCTACTTTATGAGGTTTGCAGACGGGTGTCTTCCTTTGAAGGCTGGTTTGCTAGCTTGGGAAATATGCTCTTTGGTACTGATTAGACTTGTCTGTACCTTGAGACCTGGGGTCGCTCATTTGATTGGGACATAGGTAATGTGATTTATGGTACCGCGAGCTAGTCCTCGAGCTCGCGAGGTGAATATCTGGGACGTAGCTTGCCCCCTCTCAGTGACCCGAGATTAGTTCCACTTGGTGAGTGCGGTCTTTTATCTTCTGAGCTTGCCTCGCATTCCATGCTCGTGATTAGCAAGCCGACCTCCCTTCTTCGTGAGCCTAACACTTTTGAGTGATTCGAGGCCCTTCTCAGCTAGATTCGTCTCGTTTTGTCCTGTACCGAGAAGTCACCCATAACATCTTACCTACATGAATTCTTCTTACTTACAATGTCACTTACACATCGATCTCTAAATTAGTGTGAAATATGTGATATAATTGACAAATAATTTGTTTCTATAATAGTGCCAATTAATTACAACAAATATCCTCAATTAATACAATTAAGAGCAACACAGGTCATCTGTCTTGGATTTGTATTTCATGATTCTTTCTCTATTAGTAATAAACAAAAATTATCAATTTATTAGAAAAAAGAATCCGCATTTAATGAAAACCACAATTTTAACCCATATTATTTTATTAGTGCAAATCTATCAATAATATTTGCAAATTGAAAAGGTAGGTATTTCATTGTGATACAAAAATAAATAAATAAAAGAAAACTATGGAATAACAAATTACCAATTATAGAAAGAAATTATTTCAATTAATATCGACTTAATTACTTGATTTATTCACACATGTATGATAAAAAAGACTTTTAAAATCTACAAAGCCATTATTGTAACAATTTGTCTTTTTGTTAGAGTCAAATGACGGAAGCAAGGGATACCAATGTTTACGACCCTGTCAGCGTCTTATTAGAATAATATTCTCTCACGGTAGAATGTTCACCCGTAGCTATAATTATAATTACTATCTGAAGGGTTAGTCCATCGCAATAGCTCCATCATAGCATTAGAAGTCTCAGATTCTCACCTTTTTAATTAGATAAAATAATTCAAGAATTTAAGTATTATTTAATTGATAAAATAATTCAAAAATTAATTATTTTTTAGATAATTTATTTGTAAAAATTATAATATATTATCTAAAAAATAAAATAAATAAAATAAATTTAAAATAAATGAGACATAGTGTGTGGAAAATATAGGCGAGTAAATGAAAATTAAGACGTCCGATTATCGTTTATAAAACATTTTCTCAAACCTGATCGTAACCTTTGCTCTCTTGTTAGTTTGAAATCCTAACTCTCTCTCCCTTTTCATCTCCAACAATTTGAAAACACTTTCCCTTTCACTCTCATTCTTACTCTGTCACTGACTACAAAAGCTTGGTTCACTCTCACTTTCCCTCTGTCAGTGCTTTGAACCTATTTTCTTCATCTCACTCTCTCTCTATTTCCAGGTAACAGTTGCTTCTCTTTTATAATTTTATTAATAATTGATGCTATGTGAATAAGATGTTATAATGCAATCACAATATAATCCATATGATCTAATCACTACCATGGTATATAATTATACAATCTAACAAAATTGAAACAAAAGGTTTCCAGATCTCACCTGAAAATGAAGCTGATGGAAAAGCCATTGATTCCAAATTAGCATGCAGAGAGAAGAAGGGAGAAACTATTCCTATGACCACACAGACTCTATGATCAGTTTAGATGGAGAAACTGATATTCTGAAGTGGTTAGGAATAGGGGCCTCCCCTGTAATTATAAAGAGGATTGGAGCAAGTCCACCCATCAAAAATAAGCCCAATCACAGGGCTCATATCCACATTAGCCCAGTTACAAGATCACTTCACTAAATGGGCTTTTACTAAGCAGGCTCAACAAAATGACACCTAATTAACCAGACTTATTGTATTATATCAGTCCAAAATAATAATAATAATAATAAATGCTAACATTTCTCCCACTTGGATGACATAATGCAATAAGACCTAAACAATATGTGGCCACAACAGGATGTCATATTGAACCAGCA
>JANHAO010026172.1:0-11160 GCA_026873985.1 Saraca asoca | reverse complement strand
TTTGCTTCTTGGCTGAATCTTGACTACTTAGGATAGATTCATTAATCATTTCAAGGCTTCTTGTTATGGTTTTCAACAATTGAATTAACCTTAAGTGACCAAGGATGTATTAATCTCAAGTTAGTTGATTCCTTTGGCTAGTTGCATGTGTTTGCTATAGTTTTAGTTTCTATTTTAGTGTAATTCTGTTAGCTTTAGTTTCTGCCAACCCTCTCCAATTCAGCTCTTAATATCATTGATATTATCATCTTAAAATGATCCTTAGGTTTGACCTGGGTTGCGTATGCTACAAGTTAGTTTAAGTAGGTCCGTTTTATAAATTTCTAATTCGATCGGCCTTGACACACGCAATCATTTATTAACTATTTTCTTTGTTTTCTTTGTAAAGGTATTTACATCATGACTATAAGAGCAAGGGACTAGATGCCTATGGATTCCTATGTCCATAGTTAATTGTACCAATAGGGTCCACCTTTTATGAGAGAATAAAATACATATCAAGAGTACTGAAAGAAAAGAAGCAATGTGTTATTGTACTGTTTATCGAGGCATAAGTATCTAATTGTTACAAAGGATAAACGCTTAATTTATTATATTTGTTATTTGACATTTTGTCATTATAAATATCATTGAATGTTGTGAGTGATTTATACAGAGAGAAATGTAGTGTACTATCCTGATCCCTCAGGATATCCGCTGTGCAAAGATATCAAGAACTTAGTTGACTCATGAGTTAATTTATAAATTAAAATTTAGTTTTTAGATTTATATTATATATGATTTCTTTTATTAATATACTGATTTCTTGCATGAATTTGATGAAACAGATATACTAAGATTCATTTTCACTCAGGCAATTATAGGCAAAAGCATAACACAAAATGGATCAACGCAAAAGTAAGTTTTTTGACCATTTTGAATGCTTTTGATAATAATCAAAGTAATTTTAAAAATTGAAATGGTAATTTAAGTATATATCTGATTTATTGTAGTACTATTGTCAACAAAGAAACATGGAGTTGGATATTTTATATTCAGGTATATAAGTGACATAATCACTTAAATGAAAGAAGATCAAAATTCATAAAAGATAATAGAATAGTTCACTCTTAGTGGTTTAATATTACTTTTAGCATTACTCTTATTGGTAAAACCTAATGAAGCCTATCTTTTTTGTTATTTTCATTTTAATAAAAATTACAATAATGTCTCTAAATAATGAATTTTGTACTAAAAAATTGAAACATCTAATGTATTATCTTGTTTGAGTCAAGCAAAAAGTAGGTTATAGTAGAGTTTAGCTTCCCCATTTAGGGGTAAATAGTAAGAGCATTACATTGTATGTGTTTTATTGCTTATTGCTTATTGTATTCTAAGGATAAAGGCTTCGATAACTTTACTATGTGTGTAAGGGCTAATTTATTAGTTGTTGTGATTTAAGTTTTATTTTAAGAAAGATTTGTGATAGTGTAGGTGATGGTGTATTGTTATGAGCACGTAACTCAAATTAATTTTAGTTTTGTATAAACTTGTAATACTTTGAAAGAAATACCAGTCTTTGTACTTAAAGAGAAATTGACCACATTTGATACTAATGGGTTAAATCTCTTCTACTCAATTTGGTTGAATAATTGTATAGATACAAAGCATAATGCAATTGTATAAAAACAAAGTGTAATGTATTGATTTTAACACTATTGTTTTGTGTAATGTATTAAGTTTTTTGTTGATCTAATAAAATGATATTCAATTTTGGTTAGATGGTTATTTTCTGTAAAAATACAATTCACAGCATATTTTTATAAAAATGTGGCTTGTAGTAGGTTTCTGTATATGGAAAAGCCAAAATTATTAGATTTTTGTTTTTAAAGACGATTTAAGAGAAATGACATTGATCTTTTTTAATTAAAATTGATATTCTTAATGCCTTAATGTCAGTTTTGTATTAGGAACCGACTTAGATATATGATATTATGAGTCAATTCCAACATATTAACCAACATATAAAGTCTTAGCACATTTTAATGAAAATTATTAGATGTAATATTAAGGCTTAATTATAATTTTGGTTTCCTTAGAATTGAAGGGAGATTTTGGTCTTCTTAATTTAAAAATCTTGATTTTAGTCCCCAAATGTTAAAATTGTTTAATTTTGATCCTGTCGTATGCATTTTGTTAGTTTTTAACAGGGATTGCTTACGTGGCATTATTTTTGCCTATATGACCATCAAATTAAAGGCCACTTCAACACATGAACCAACCCTGTTTTCCTTTTCCATTTCCTTTTCTTTTTTCTCTTTCACATTCTCTAGACTCTTTTTCACCTTCTCTCTTTTCAATCTCTCTTTCTCTTTGTTTCCTTCTCTCACCATTCTGCATTTCGTTGCCCAACCCAGCCACTGGATCTTCAACCCATCACTTTCATCTTATATTGTCTCCATTGAGGTATTTGTTGATGAGAATGGAGATTGGGGATTTAGGAATGAAAGATAGTCATTAATGAATCTGCTTGAGGTCATGGCTGATGATGAGAAGTATATGAAGGTGATTATTGAAATATGTGACATTATTCATATTTTGGTGATTTTTCTTGATTTATCCTATGTGGAAATGCAAGAAGAATTTGCAAAAATGGTTTCTGTGGTTGCAGGTTTTGATTTCTATAAAGGGGTTTTGACTAAAGTGTGGGAGTGATTTAGGAAAGGTAAGAGTAGCAAGACGTTTGCAAAAATTAATTAATATGTATTTATATTTGTAAATTATTTCTTCTTATTTTTTTTATTCAAGTGTAATTTAAGGAAACAATTGAATTCAAATAATTTCATGCTAATATGATTGAACCAAATAATTTCCCTTATTTTGTTCCCCTTATATGTTTTGTGTATTTCATTTCATTTTTGCTTTAATTCCTTGAATTTTGATTTTAATAGTAAAATAATTTATATTTTTTGCCCTAAATTACATGGAAATTAGAACTTTTTTTTTCCTAAAGTAAACTAAATTAATAGCTTATTTGACTGCCATGCGGGTAAGTGGGATGCCACATAGGTAATCACTGGTTCAAAAATAAATCGAATATAAATAAAAAATCAAAATTAAATAATTTTATCATTATGGGGACCAAAATTGATATTTTTAAATTAAGGAGACCAAAATCACTCAATTTCAATTTTAAAGAGACCAAAATTATAATTAAGTCTAATATTAAATGTCTATTTAAAAAAAAAATAAGTTAAGAGAAACAACGTCAATTTTTTTAACTAAAATCCACATCTAAAGTCCCTGCATATTTTAAACAAAAATTATTAGATGTCTGCTATTTTAAAAAAATGCGAGTTAAAAGAAACAACATTGATTTTTTTAACCAAAATTGACGTCTAAAGTTTCAGTACATTTTAAATTTTTTTATTTTTTGTATGGGTCTTACTCAAATTATTTTATCTATTTTTATTTATGAACAAAATTATTCTCTAATCATCAATTTTTTATTCCTAATCAAAATAATTTCATTTTACTAAGACTACATAATAATTGAAGAATTTAAATATTATTTAATTAGATAAAATAATTTAAGAATTATTTCATAGACAAAATAATCTAGAAAATAATTAATTTTTGAGTAATTTATTTGTGAAAATTATAATATATTATCTAAAAATAAAATAAATAAAAATAATTTAAAATAAATGAGACACAATGCGAGAGAAATACACGTGTAAATGATAATTAAGACATTGATTGTCTCAAAAAATTAACATAGAAACTAATGTTGTGATATCTAATGTCGATTCTTACTAAAAAATCAATGCCAGAGTCTACCATTTATAAAAAGCTTTTATAGAACTGACTATCAATCGTTTTCTTGCCAGTTTGAAACCTTAACTCTCCCCCCTCCATATTCAACAATTTGAAGGCACTTTTCCTTTCACTTTCTAGCCAACAATAAAAGCTTAACTCATTTTCACTCTCTCAGTGGTTTGAACCGATCTTTTTCATCTCGCTCTCTTTTTGTTTCTAGGTAATAATTACTTTTCTTTTAAATTTTATTAACAATTGATGTTGTATGGATGAGATGAATTGTGTGGCTTAGTTGTTTTTTAATTTTGGATCATACCAATATGTAATATCTCAATATATATATATATATATATATAAAATAAATAAAGAAAAAAAAGAGAAAGAAGTGGCTGAGGGACCAAAGTGAAGAATCTTTAAATTTCATTGGGGCCAAATTGTAATTTTAGAAGGACCTATTTGAAGTCTGTGGAAAGTTTTGAGGTCAAATTGTAAATTTTTCATTTTTGATTTATTATATTAACCCCCAGTCGATTTCTCTCTCCTCATACCAGCCCATTCTCGAAACTTCAGTTGCCAGCTGGTGATTTTCTTCTCAGTCAACGTTCCTCCATTCTACGGTGATTTTCTTCTTTGCCCGGTGCCATTGCCATCCTCTTCTCCGATTGGTCTTCTTTCTTTCTTTTCCTGGCACCTTCTTTCCTTTTTCAAACGTTGTTTTCCTTGGTTGAATAACTTCCATTGTAGCGACCGGTGCCATCATCTTCTTTAGCCCTCTGCTTTCCGGTGACATTTGGCAACTTCTCTTTTCCTTCGGCATTATACCCAACTTACGGCAATAGCTTGTTTGGTGTGTCCTTCCCCTGCTTCAGTTGGTTCGGCCAGCAGCTCCACAAACTCACTGGCAGCGTCCTAGCTCCGATCGAGCTAACTACTGACACTTCAAACTTCGATGAGTTTTCCTAGATCATCATATTTATTTTATAATAATCCTACAACTGATTTTTCAAGATACTTATGTTGAAAATCTTTAATAGTACAGTTCATTTAGCAACTCTCATAGGCTCGCCGGTGGTGATCCAACTTTGGCTGAGCTACCCACCGATACTTTAGAAGCTGGTGAATAATCCTAGAACAAAAAATTTATTTTATAGTAACTTTATATCAAGTTTATAAGAAATCCTATTTGAAGCCCTCATTTTGGAAAGCTAAGGAAACTTGAATCTTTTCTTATAGATTTACTTCAGAGAAATTTCTACCAAAGAATTTAGCATCGTAAAGAGAGAATAGATAATCCTAATAAGTGTTTGAGGTGAATGGACAATCCTCCTTGCTTATTAATCTTATGTATAAACATAAAATAATTTTATTCTATGAAATATATGAATCATTTTAAACAATGCGATTTTCTATATATATATATATATATTAATTAGGCCTTGAAAGTATTTTTACATGCTTTATGCATTCATGAAATGGTTGGCCATGCTAAAATTATGCATTTTCATATGGATTTGTATTATGAAAAATAATAATGCCATTTTTGTATGTAATGTATGAATATGAAAGTGCTTTAGCTAGTTCATGTATTTTTTGTCGTATATGTTACTTACCCAAATAATAAATTTCTTGCTACATAATATGTTTAAAATATTGATTTGAAATTCCGAATCCATTGGTAATTCTTTGGAAACCCTCAAGTGCACTTGTGAATAGTATATGTGCTGGAGGAATAAGGTTGGGGAGATATGTTTGGGTGTAATAAGGCAGGACAGAGATGTGTGCTACATTTAATATGATATTGTTAAGCTGGTTGCCTGTAGAAAATTACTCTTATATCCTAATGGTAAATGAATAAAATAGTTATTACAAATATTTTATTATTTTGAAATCATGGCTGTTTATTTCATTTTATCAAATATTATGATTTCAGTTACTTGATTTCCATGTCAGAATATAGTTTTCATATGTAAATTGAGATTATGGCTACAAAATGGGTAAGCATATCTCCATGGCTATATTTTATATTTATATCTATATATACTTTTGAACATGATTTTTAAATGAGATTTTTAGGTGATCATAGGATTGTTTGCTCACTGAGTTTCTATGAAACTTACTTCTCTCTTTCCTATTTTTCAGAGCCCTAGATTTTCCCTTCGTCCCTCCATCTCGTTCAGATTTAGGATCTGCTCCTTAAGTGAGTAGATCACTTTTGCGGAGCTTACAGGTATACATAAGGTGGAGCTAATGGCAATTGTTAGGATGCATTGTATATATGTCTGTTGTTTGGCTGCCTAGTAGGACAGGGATAGTTTAGTCTGGGCCACTATTTATTTTATCATGTGTTGTATAGGATATTTTAGGCATGTAGCCTTTTCTATGTATGTTAACATTATGCCGGATGTTTGGAAAATAGGAGAAATTCTGTCAGATTTTTGATAGAATTATTTGTAAAGGTTTAAACATGCATCTATAAAAGTTATGAATATTCAGTATAAATTGCATTATCAGGTTTGTAGGAGGATCCTTACCAGTGAACTCCTAAGCCGGTCACATTCTATAGGTTGGGGCATGACAAAGTTGGTATCAAAGCCAGGTTCAGGGTCTAGGTACATGATAGAGGTTTTTAACTACCATTACGGGATAGTTATACTAAGTTTATGTTAGTACGCCTGGGAGCACGACACATAAATAAGGATATGCTAATGCCCCACCATGAATGTATATCAATAATCTCCGTATTTCTCTAAATTTCCAATTTTATAAGCTTGTATATTGATTTCTATCTAAAAATCAATCTTCTTGATTCAATATAGGAAAATGTCACCTAAAATGCGATTCCCAAGCAGACACCGAAGTGAAGAAGCATCTGAAGAAACCCCTTAAACATCATCTTCTTCCTAAATTATCCCTTGGGGTTGGGGTAGGATTAAGGGTCAAGGTAGATCTACACGAAGAGAACCACAAGCAGAAAGCTTTCATTTTGAATCACGAGCTCCTTCTACATCAAGGACTTCAGTTGGTCCCTATTTATCTAAGGCTCTAGCTTGGTTTGCAGAGTTTAGGAACTTAATGGTGGATTTCATGAGTAAGATGACCCATCAACGATCTCAAAATCAAGGAAGGGGCCTAAAAAACTCAAATGCCTCCACCCCTCCACCTCCTACTACAGATTTATCTAATTATTTGAAGGAATTTTGAAAACTCCAGCCCCTAAGATTCTCGAGAATTGGGTCAAAAATGGAACCCTTTGCATTCCAAAACCAAACTGAGCAGTTATGGTGAGCCTTGAAATGCTCAAAGGAAGTACAAGTACAGCTGATTGGATACCAACTGGATGATACTGTCTCCACTTGGTTTCAAGGTTAGGAAGTCAGAGATTTTTAGGAGGTGAGGCAAGCACTTGGGAAGCTTTTCATATGGCCTTTTTACAACAATTCTTTCCTACTAGACAGTAGTTTATGAAGATGCAGGAATTTCAAAATTTAAAATAAGGGAGATTATTGATCTTAGAATATGCTACCCGATTCCTTCACCTTTCATAATTTGTGGATAGCATGATTTCTAATGAGCAAGAAAAGGCTTGATAGTTTATGAGTGGACTTAATGACAGATACTTTAATGCCATACCATTCATTGAAGACACTACTTATGAATAAGTTTATAGCCAAGCTATTCAGTTAGAAGGAAGGCTCAGAGAAAGAAGCTAGAGTAGAGAAACCCAATAAGGCTCAAGAAAGAAGTCTAGAACTAAGAGTATCAGTGGAGATTTAGGAAGATAACTTTCAACAGCCTCTGGTACATCTCATTTTAGGAGATTCGTAGGTGCCATTGTTTCTAACCAACCTTCTTCTAGAGATCTAGTTTCGGTCCTTTAGCTCTAGTTAGACATGAGGCATCGAGGTTGTGCCAATTTTGTGGAAAGGTTCATTCAGGGATTTGTAAAAGAGTCATTAGAGCCTGTTTTGATTATGGTTAGATGGGTCATTTGGTGAAGGATTATCCTCATTTGTCAGCTTTGCCTAGTGACGATAGGGCTGTAGTTACATCAGGTAAAGTCCCATCTACTAGGCCTTCAATGTCTGGGCCTGCTGTTAGATATGGGAGCAAAGGGTCAGCCAGTAGGGGCCATGGTAGCGGTCAGAGAACTACTACCCAAGTTTTCATCTTGGTGGGATGCCCAAGCCTTTGATGCTATGGCCACAGGTATCTTAATAGTCAATTCTATTTTAGCTTATGTATTGTTTGATTTAAGTGTAATTCATTCTTTTGTATTCATTTACTTGATTGTGACTAGTTGGACGCCAAATCCCTCTAAAATCATAGTTGTTGATATTTACTCCCCTAAGCTTGACATGGATAGCTAGTGAAAAGGTTTCTTCTTACGGGATCAATGTGTGTAGAATCATTTTGCTTGCCAACTTGCTTATGATAAATATGGTTGACTTGATATTACTTTAGGCATAAGTTGGTTATTGTGTGCTTTTATCCTTGAAAACAGCCATTACTAATGGCCCACGATCTGTTCTTCCTCTTGAAATGCCTCCACCAGTCATTGCGTCTAGTTCGTCATCACGTATGATTTTCATGGACACGTGATAGCTTTGAAATTCATCGATCTTAGCCTTTTCGGCACATTCTTCGATGACGTTGATCATCTTTTATTCCTTGTTAATCCCTAAATTGCTAACAACCATGTCTCTAGACCTATTCCTTATAAATCTCTGCCATTGCTAGTGTTTGCTTTCTCAACCTTTCTAACAATGTCTTGAATCTCACTTTTCCCTTAACAACAATTTGATTGGAAGTTTTCACTTATTGTTACATGGATGCCAAGTTTGCGGCACTTATATCTTGGAGGAGAATTTCAGTAAGCAGAGTGGCTCAACAGAAGCGTGATGCTGATGTGAAAAGAGTAAAAAATAATATTCATGCTAGATATGCTTGCCGAGGCAATGTAATGGAAATTTGCCTTGCTCAGATTGTATGGCCTTATGCTGCTCCGTTCAATTACTTCCTTATTTTTAGTAAGACTAACTTCTCCTCTTAGTCTTCTTTCCCCGACCAGTCTTCCCAATTGAGTTGGATGAAGTTGCTCATTGATCAATTCATTCTGGTTGAGGAGCACAAGTGCCCAACTATCTAGTCACCCAGTCCTGTTGCGGGACATCCACCCAAGCACTTGATGTTGCCCCAACATATTGGTTGTCCATTGTAGGAGTAGGCTTTTCTCCCTCAACAGTTGCGCAGGAGTTGCCTCTAATTGTACCAACTAGTCTTCCTGGCTGTAGTACTTTCCAGACCATGGTTCTCAGCTACTTTATTTTGACGACTTGTTTAACGGCTTCCCATAGGATTGTAAATAAGTGGCGAAGAGTTCTACAAGTCCTTTCCTTTTATTAGTAGCGTTGCTGCCTAAGATAAATCGTAAACCACCGTCTTGCTATGGTTCCTAGATGATCAGACCATCAAATTTTCTTAGCCTTGACCAACCTCATAAACACAACTGCCCTGTATAAGTCAGATTGTTGTGGTGTTATCCTGCGCAGGCTATGGTTACCAGTTTGAGTTGAAAAAAAATTTTAGTGTGATGGATATTGCATCAGACAGGGTAGTTGTGCTCGATTTGATGTCATGATATATTGATGCCTCCCCCAGCTAATTGAGTGATGTGTTGGTATGAACCTTCACTCTTTATAACTTTGTTCCTAGAATTAGAGGGTGAATTCTTTTGATGGGAGGAAGAGTTTGTAATACCTCAAAATATATATATATAATAAATAAAAATAAAATAATAAAATAAATAAAGAAAAAAAAGAAAGAAGTGGCTGAGGGACCAAAGTGAAGAATCTTTAAATTTTGTTGGGGTCGAATTATAATTTTAAAAGGACCTATTTGTAGTCGATGGAAATTTTTAGGGTCAAATTATAAATTTTTCATTTTTGTTTTATTATATTACTCCCAATCGGTTTCTCTCTCCTCATACCAGCCCATTCCCGAAACTTCAGTTGCCAGCCGGTGATCTTTTTCTCAATCGATGTTCCTCCGTTCTTCAGTGATTTTCTTCTTCACCTGGTGTCGTTGTCGTCCCTTTCTCTGGTCAGTCTTCTTTCTTTCTTTTCCCAGTGCCTTCTTTCCCTTTTCAAATGCTATTTTCCTTGGTCAAACAACCTTCATTGCAGTGGTCAGTGCCGTTATCTTCTTTGGCCCTTTGCTTTCCGATGACGTTTGGCAACTTCTCTCTTCCTCTGGCGTTATACCCAGCTTACGGCAACAGCTGGTTTGGCGTGTCCTTCCCCTACTTCAGCTGGTTTAGCCAGCAGCTCTACGGACTCACTGGCAGCGTCCTAGCTCCGATCGAGCTAGCTACTGACACTTCGAATTCTGGTGAGTATTCCTAGATCATCGAATTTATTTTATAGTAATCCAACAACTGATTGTTCAAGATACTTATGTTGAAAACTTTTAATAGTATAGTTCATTTAGCAACTCTTGTAGGCTCACCGGTGGCGATCCAGCTCCGGCCGAGCTACCCATCGGCACTTTAGAAGCTGGTGAATAATCCTAGAATAAAAAATTTATTTTATAGTAACTTTATATCAAGTTTCTAAGAAATCCTATTTGAAGCCCTCATTTTGGAAAGCTGAGGAAACTTGAATCTTTTCTTATAGATTTACTTTAGAGAAATTTCTACCGAAGAATTTAGCATCATAAAGAGCGAATAGATAATCCTAATAAGTGTTTGAGGTGAATGGACAATCCTCCTCGCTTATTAATCTCATGTATAAACATAAAATAATTTTATTCTATGAAATATATGAATCATTTTAAACAATGCGATTTTCTATATATATATATATATTAATTAGGCCTTGAAAGTATTTTTACATGCTTTATGCATTCATGAAATGCTAAAATTATGCATTTTCATATGGATTTGTATTATGAAAAATGATAATGCCATTTTTGTATGTGATGTATGAATATGAAAGTGCTTTAGCTAGTTCATGTATTTTTTGTTATGTATGTTACTTACCCAAATAATAAATTTCTTGCTACATAATATGTTTAAAATTTTGATTTGGAATTCCGAATCCATTGGTAATTCCCTGGAAACCCTCAAGTACACTTGTGAATAGTATATGTGCTGGAGGAATAAGGTTGGGGAGATATGTTTGGGTGTAATAAGGCAGGATGGAGATATGTGCTACATTTAATATGATATTGTTAAGCTGGTTGCTTGTAGGAAATTACTCTTAGATCCTAGTGGTAAATGAATAAAATAGTTATTACAAATATCTTATTATTTTGAAATCATGGTTGTTTATTTCATTTTATCAAATATTATGATTTCAATTACTT
>JANHAO010026171.1:0-11174 GCA_026873985.1 Saraca asoca | reverse complement strand
TGAAAAATGATTTTTATAAAATGAAGAACAAATGAAATGGTGTTTTGAAAACTTCTTAAAATAATCTCATTTCATAATCATATTTCTACCTCATTTTGAAAAACATTTCAACAAAAGTAATTGGAGCTAAATTGTGAAAAATTCACTTACAAAAGATCCTATAAAAATCAAAATAAAATCCTAAGTCTAATGTAGATCTTTTGTAGAATCTTAATGAACTTTGATACCTGTAAACATTCAGTAAATGTTACAACACATAATCATAATATGATATGATCAAAATTATTTTCATTATCAAAATAAAAGATAGTCTAGCTAGCTAGGCTAATAGACATGATCCAATTTTTCAAGCATTTTGATGGAGCTGATAGTGATAAAAGATATAATGAGTTGCAATGTGAATTTCAATCTAAGCAAAGATTGCCAAGGTTGAAGTGGGAGAATTCACCTTTGTTGCAATAGGTTGTACAAATTTATGCTTTTGTAATTTTTCATATTTTTCAAAAAGAGTATGGTTTGTATTATGCAACATGCAGAAAGCAAAGAAACAAAGGTGAAATGATGTATGAATATGTGGTTGGTGTGTTTAATAAGAACGAAGAGTTCTAAGTCAGATTTGATGCTTCAAATAATATGATTTCTTGTAGTTGCAAAACATTTGAGACCTTTGGCATTTTACGCTACCATGCATTAAAGATATTTGATATCAGGGATATCAAGGCAATTCTTAACCAATACATTTTGAAAATATGGACAAGGGAAGCTAAAAATGGATATGTGCAAGATTCAAGAGGGGAGAATGTTCAAGAAGATAATAAAATTAATTCCACTCAACACTACCGACAACCTTGTCCAAAATTGATAAGGCTAACAACTAAAGTATCTGATTATAAGGAAGCATATGTTTTGGTAAACAAGGTTATAGATGGACTAAGTAGTCAGGTTGATGATATTTGTAAGAGGCATTTGGGATTGAAAGATAATATTATTGATGCTTCACCATCTATTCCAAATACAAGTGAAATCATGATCCTTGACAACCAATACTTTCAAAATATCAAATGTATTAAAAAGAAAGATGAAGTGAGAAAAGGCATACGTCCTGAAATCTGAGTAGATAAGTAACCTAAAAGAAGAAAATGACTCATTGTGGCAATGCTTTACAGAGCCGCCAAGTTAAGGTATGATGTTTTGTAAATGAATGTTTATTCAAACATGTGGCTTATTTACCTAACTAATTAAGTTAAATTCCAAATAATATTACATCCAATCAAGTATCAAGTCCTCTCAAATCATTCAAGATTTTTCAAGATTTTAGGTGATGTATTGTCTTATTTATTCTTATTTACAATGCTATCACAATTTTTCAACAAACTAATATTTTCTTCGTAAAAATGTATAGGCTCTAGTTCTTTACTCTCCATACTTTAACTGGGAAATGATTTTTTTGGCTTATTAGATAAAGGCACAGATGATATTTGTTTGGAAATTTTTTTGCTAATGAGGAATGTATCTCATCTTAAGGTAATGTTGTCTTGAATGTAAAACAAATAAGAATATATTGCTCTGCACATATTTGATATAGTTGAATATCATACTTCTTCTCAAGACAACGAAAAATTCAAACCCAATCCCTTTTTGCATGCAACTATTAGTGGATATAGTAATCCTAATTCTAGAGAAATAATTTATCAAATACCTTATGTGCGATGTCAATTCTTTTGCTCAAATAACACAAGCCATGACTAATACTCTCATGATTCAACTTCAAAATGAAAAACAAAAACAAAAACATATAATAGAAGTATGACATCAACAAATTCAATAGTAGGTTTTGATTCAAAAATGAAAGTCTGAAACTAAGATGACTTCTGTTTACACTAATGGATTTGAGACTTTCATTAAAAAAACTCGCATTTGCACCTAATTGTGATCACTCTAATGGTCTTGTCATCGAATGAGGAATGGCATTAAAAGGCAACATTTGGTGGCTGTACTTCTTTGATCTAGTCTTTTGGCAAGGAATAAGACAAATATCATACGCAAGTAAGTAAGAAAGAAAGAAGGAAGAAAGAAAGAAAGAAATTCATCCCTTTAGTGAAACGGGGAGTTTTAATAAAAAGCGGAGATTTATTAGAAAAAAAATTGCGGGATCCAGATCTAATGGTAACTCCCATAATGGGAGAAGATCTGGATCTTATAAAATGTGTGTCAAAGTCTGCAAAAAGGCTAACTTTTAGTCTGCCAAAAGTTAGGTAAGAACTAGAAATAAGATAGTAATTTTAGTTTATACAAATAGTAATTTATCAAATTATTTTCATTGTATTTGGTTAGATTGTATGAATTAGTTGAAAAAAAATGACAATAAATAATTGTAGTTATTATAGATAATTCTTGCAAACGAAAAAAAAAAAAAGGTTGCATGTGCTGACAATGAAGAAATTAATTTTATTAAGTTAATTATATTAGTAATGATATATTAGTTGTTAGTTAAGAAATATTTTTAAGAATTAGAAATTGTAAAAAAATGATTTAAATATTTTTTGTACTTAAAGTCTGAAGGCATAATTATATTTTTTATCCCCTAAAATATAAATTGATTATAATTGGTCCTTTTAAAAACAAAATTCTATTTTAGTCCCCTAAAATTAAAGTCAAATCAATTTTAATTTAAAATCTAACTTCTGTCCAAATGTAAATGGATGTGAATAATAATATTTAACTTATTACATTTTTTATCCCCTTAAAATGCAAATTGATCTTATTTAATCTCGTTAAAATCAAAATTTTATTCCCATGTCTTAAAGGGTGCGTTTGGGAAAGCTTATCTACAGCTTATATTTGAGCTTATCTTATAATATAAGCACTTTAGATAAAAAATCTAGGTATTTATTTAAACTTATAAAAATAATTTATGATCCTTCAATAAGCTCATTTGAACTTATTTCAATAAGTTTCATGGAGAAATTTATTAAAAAGAGCTTATTTAAACTTATAGACATAAGTGATTGATTAAGTTATTTTTTCAAACAGGTCCAAAATCAAATAATAATAACAATTTATTTATTATTTCATGAAATATTTATTTAATTATAAAAAATTTAATTTAACAAGCGAAAGTGAATATTTTAACAATAAAAAGTAAAGTTTTAATAAAAATTTAAATTAAAAAACATATATTAGACAAAAAGATGATGACAAAGAATTGAATTTTTAAGATTAATTAAGATCTGATTTTTTTTATTTTTATCTATCAAGTTTCAAAAACTCATAGGTAAAAAATTAATAATAAACAAACAATAAAATTTTAATAAGAAATTAAAATTTATATTAAAAACTTATAATAGATATAATAATAGAAAAAAATTATATCTATTATGAGTTTCTATTATATTAAAAACTATATTTTTTAGGAAAAAATTATATCTATTATAAATTTCTATCATTTTAAAATCTATTTTTTATAGAAAAAAAATTATATCTGTTATAAGTTTCTATTATTATATCTATTATAAATTTCTATTATTTTAAGTTTCTATTATTTTAAAATCTATTTTTATAGCAAAAAAAATTATATCTATTATAAGTTTCTATTATTATATCTATTATAAGTTTCTAATGTAAATTTTAATTTCTTATTAACATTTTATTATTTGTTTATCATTATTTTTTTACTTATGAGCTTTTAAAATTTGATAGACAGAAATCAAAAAATCAAATCTTAATTAATTTTTAAAAATCAAGTCCCTCTCATTATCTTTATGAAAATAGAATTTTGATTTTAAATGAGTTCAAATATGATCAATTTATATTTTAAGGGAACAAAAAATATAATTAGTCAAATATTACTATTTATTTCTATTTCCTTGAACGAAAGATAGATTTTTGACTAAAATTGATTTAATTATGATTTCGGAGGAAGCAAATGCAATTGATTATATTTTAAAAGGCAAAAGATGTAATTAAGCCAAGTCTGAAATAATATTATAATTTTTTTTTTTGCGTGATAAAAATTTTATAAGTTAACTCACACTTGAAGTCTAAAATAGGAGAGTAAGAGTGTTGGTGTTGTTGCTTTAAGATAGAAAAAACTCCAACCAATTTTCAACTTTAAAATAAGATACGCAATAGTAGAGATATACAAAAATTTCTTTCCGAAATAATTAAATTCATATTGTTGAATGTATAAAAGGATGAGAGGATGAGTAGGCATGCGTTGAATTTCAATTGAGGAAATTTGAATCACGGTTAGAGATAAATTTTGCATAAGATTTTCTCTTTTCTAGAACAGGGATTCTATGTAAAAAGGATGGTGAGGCCAAGAAGGAGTGCATTACTCTGACTAATTTCATCTTAAATGGGTGGAATTACTTTAATTAATTCCATTCTAATTATTAAATAAATTGGATAGTGTTAATCTGCTTAATATCAAATAAATTGGGTGGTGTTAGTCTGCTTAATATCATCCATAGACAGTGATGTTAAGTAAACCAACGCTACTCTTGATTTTTTTCAAAAAAAAAAAAAATTAACATTATGTTGACAAATAGTTTTAAAACGACATTATAATGAGAATTTCTTTCTTCCGCAGCTTCACGCAGGCGAATGAACCAAAAGTATTATGGTCAAAGCTATCAATTTCAGTATTTAGATGACGATTTAGATGCTAACTTTGTGCTTACAAATATTACATGACTCTTTTGCTTTCTTTTTTAGATGGGCATATAATGATGTATTTTTATGTTCATTAAATATTTATAATTCAATTATTCTGTTGCTTTGTTATATTTAATTTTTAATTAAATTCTTATAATTTAAAATTTTTGAATTAAATTTTTATACTTATTTATCATTTTTAATTAGATATGTTGTGAGTATTTTTGGAACCATACAAATGAGTTAGTAAAAGTTCAATGAACAAGCCCAACTGATAAAGGTTCAACTCAATCAGGATTGAGGTTGTAAGAGCAAGGCATCAGGTCGCTAAATGCAAACTCAGGTCGTTGGCTAACAAGGGTCAAAGCGGTAATCTCGGGTCATTAAGGAGACCTGCAGTTCAAAGTATGCCCTCCTAGTCATCAATTCAAAAAAGACCGTTTAATTGCTTATTTAATAAGAATCCATTATTAACCATTATAACCAATTTATGATTCATTTCTATTATGGAATGCATTATAACACCCCGGTACAATAAAAAAAGAGGTCGAAATCATTGAAAAAGGAGAGGAGACCATACAAAAAGAATACTGAAAACTCAGCAAAATACTAAGAAATAATATAACCGTGGACGTAGGCCTTGCATCTGGCTAAATCATGTTAAAAAGCTCTTAGTGTCCTCTGTTCTTTCTTTATTTCTCTCTCTTCCTTGCAAATTTGCCTTCACAACTTGCAGTTTGGGGTGTTGAACTTAGGTTAACCGATTTCATACGTTAACATTTTCGCACTAGAAGGAGAACCCTAAACTGTATTCTCTTAGATTTACTGTCCAACTGTAATGGCTAGAGGAAAAACCTCCAAAAACACAAATACTGCCATTGACTAGCCTAAAGGTCATGTGGAACAACTATGGGATATGTTACCAGTTGGAGGCCCAGTTCTTCCTACAACAGGTGCCTTCACTATCCCCACTACTGGTGCTACCATTGGCATGGCTCCATTGACCCCTTGCCAACCTACTGTTATTGTTTCTGGGGCAGATGGAGTGCAAGTGTGGCACCAGTGCCAAGAAGTGCTAGAAAACATGTGAGGGAACTGACTGATGTGGTTAAGGCATTGGTTTAGGCACAAGCCCAGGGTGCACAAAGACAAATTGAGGTTGTTGCGCTTGAAGGGGTACTTTAGTAGCCTCGAGAATGAGCTCAAGAGGAAAGGCCAATCAGAGGAGAACATTAGCAAGCTAGATCAATTCACTCTTCTAATTTACTGTCGAGGTTGAAGGACCGCCAAGCTCGTGAAGATGATAGGGAAAAATAGCAACATGAGGGTTCATGTCGAGTGGAAGGCTCAAACAAGACCAATAGGGGACGTATTTCAGACCGACACATGCCGAGTCACAAGCATAGTAGAAGACCTAGAATCTCATATTGCCACTTCCATAACCAGGGAGATGAAAAGAGCCATCGATCTACCAGTCGCCGATCTGAGGCACAAGACCCAATGGTGGAAGAGCTACTTCAGAGGATATAGTAATTAGAAAAATGCCCTCTAACTCAAGATCGTCGAGACCATTACAAGGAAATGACACCATTCACCAAGGAGATTGAGATAGAGCCTCTTCGTCACAGGTTTAAGATCCCTAACATCTCGTAATACAATGGGGACAGCAACCTATATGACTACCTGGATGCATTCAATGTCTAAATGGATCTTCAAACAACCAATCCAATGCCACGTCTTCCCAGCCACCCTTGGAGAAATACCTTGGATATGGCTCAAGAGTCTCCCAGCTCGCAACATTCATAGTTGAGACGAATGCCAAAGGGGATTCATCAACCAACATAAGGCACTGAGAAGGTAGCTCACACCATCTCACGATAGTCCTTTAGTGGAAAAATGAATCACTGAAAGACTATATGACCTAGTTTAGGCGCAAAGTCAACAATATAGAGAATCCCTCAGATGAAAGAATCCTGACAGTGATCTCAACAAGAAATTGCAAGGACTGTAAACTATATGAGAGTATATACAAGTCTCCAGTGAGGGACGTGGGTGAATTCTACAAGCGAGCTGCCAAGGAAATCAGGTAGGAGGAAACCTTTAGCCCAAAGAAATCTAACCAGAAGGATAAGGCAAATAGCTCTAACCAGAGCAAAAAGAAAAGCAATGGTGGGAGCAGCAAAGAGGGTTAGAAGGATGGCATTGATACTCAGGTTGTAAAAAAAGGCCAGGAGTGAGTGACCTCAGTGTCAAGATCACCATGATAGCTACAGCGTCTTATCAGATACCCAAGATAGGATCTTTGCAATAGAAAAAGACAGGGAGGACTTCGGGAAGCCCAAACCCCTAAGGACTCCCAACAGGCTCAGGAACAAGGATAAGTTTTGTGCCTATCACAATAAGGTCGGGCACAATACTTTGGAGTGCTGGGCACTTAAGGATGCCACTGAGGATCTCATCAAAAGAGGTTTCTTGAGGGGCTATATGGTGTGACCTTTGGGACAACGACCTCATCAACCTCAACAACTAATACAGCACTAACACTAGTAGACTCCTAAATAAGAGGAGGCACCCTCAGTGAAGGCTATAATCACCATCCAGATGGGCCTCACATCATAGGCACCTCAAATAGGTCTCACGATCACTATGTGTAAGAGGCAAGCCACATCCTGCTCATGAGTCACAATGAATATGAAAGACTCACCAAGAAAGTAAGGACAACCTTAGATAGCATCACCTTTACAGATAAAGATGCATGGGGAATACATTCTCCCCATTACAATGCACTAGTCATCTGAGCCAGAATCGACAATGCTGAGGTGCAAAAAATAATGATTGATACCAACAACTCGATGAATGTTATGTATAAAGGTGCTTCGAGCATATAGGATTGAGCATGAGCCAGTTGAACCCTTCCCCCGAGCCCCTCTACAGCTACACAGAAAATGGAATATTACCAATAGGGCAGATCAAGCTCCCTATTACTATAGGAAATTCAGATCACCAAGCCATTATCCTAACAGACTTCCTAATTATAGACTGGTCCTTAACATATAATGTGGTGATAGGGTGACCTATAATGAATGACCTAGACATGGTCACATTAATCAGGGCACTTACCATTAGATTCTCAATGCCCAATGGAGTCAAATGTGTGCGAGGTGAGTAACACATAGCCCGACACTACTATGAGGATGCGATCAAGCTGGAGGTGTGAGAGAAAAAGGTTAATGTGGTTCTAGTAGAAAACCACGAGCTATGAGCATAATAGGGGTCAACCACGACCTCAACCCCCATGAGGTGGATGTAGATAGAGCAATTGGCCTAGTAGAGGACCTCAAAGATGTACAAGTCAATGAGGTAGATGGTGAGAGATGCCTTAAGCTAGGAAAAAACCTACCTCCAGATATAAGGGCCCAATTAGCTGAATTTCTTAAGGAAAACTTGGACGTCTTTGCCTAGAACCATGAAGACATGGTGGGAATTGACCCCAAGGTCATGTGACATCAACTTAACATCGACCCTCAGCACAAGCCCGTTCATCAAAAGAGGAGACCTATAACTGGTGAGCATTATGTCACTCTTAAGGAGGAAATGGATAAACTTCTAGCCAGTAAGTTTATTTGAGAAGCCCACTACCCGACCTAGGTGGCCAACCCTGTGCTTGTAAAAGAGAAGAATAGGAAATGGAGAACTTGCATCTATTTCATGGACCTTAACAAGGCGTGTCTAAAGGACAGCTTCCCCCTACCAAGGATTGATTAGCTTATGGATGCAATTGCTAGTCACCAACTTCTCAGCTTCATGGATGACTACTCGGGGTATATTCAGATTCCTATAAACCCATAAGAAGAGGAACACACCTCGTTCATCACTGACCGCAGGCTGTATTGTTATAAAACAATGCTCTTCAAACTGAAGAATGCAGGGGTAACCTACCAATGGTTAGTGACCATGATGTTCAAGGAACAAATCAGAAAAATAATGGAGGTGTATATGGATGATATGTTGGTGAAGTCTAAATAGGTCACCAACCATGTCTGTGATCTGGGGAGATGTTCCAAATTCTGAGGAAGTATCAAGTGAAGCTGAATCCACATAAGTGTGCATTTGGGGTGGCCTCAAGAAGGTTCATCGGATTCATGGTTAATAATAAGGGAATTAAAGCAAATCCGGAGAAAATCAAGGCACTCATTGACATGAGATCCCTGATCGGAGTTAAGGATGTGTAGAGCCTTAATGGTCATGTCACAGCACTCAGCAGGTTCATCTCAAAAGCAACAGACAAGTGCATCCCCTTCTTCGATATGCTGAAGAAAGTGAAATGCTTTAAGTGGACTGAGTAGTGTGAGATCATTTTTCAGTAGCTGAAGGAGTATATGGGTCGAGCTCTTCTTTTGTCCAAACTAAAGGAAGGTGAGAAGTTCATCATTTACTTAGGAGTATCTTAGTACACTCTCAGTGTAGCCCCGATACAAGAAGAAGGTGGAGCTTAATTCCTGGTCTATTTTGTTAGCAAGAGTTTGCTAGATGCCGAAACAAGATACTCACCGATGGAAAAGCTTGCCTATTGCCTCGTGATTGCATTAAGGAAGCTGTGACCTTATTTTTAGGTGCACAGCATAGAGGTGCTTATGCAATTCCCACTTAAGTAGATCTTGCAAAAGATGGATACCTTAGGTCACTTATTCAAGTTGGTAGTTAAGCTAGCCCAGTTTGATATTGAGTATAAGCCCAGACTGGTAATCAAGGGGCAAGCCATGGAGGATTTCATCATAGAGTTCACAGGGCCCATGGAAAAGGAAGTAGAGTCCTTAGAGGATCCGTATTAGGAATTGAATGTTAACAGATCATCAAGCAAGTGGAAGGTTGAGGCAGGAGTGCTTTTGATCAACCCAAAGGGACACAAAATCCTTTGTGCCCTGAGATTTGGTTTTCAGGTCATGAATAATGAAGCAGAATATAAAGCATTATTAGCAGGACTCTATCTAGCAAGAGAAATGTGAGTTGAAAATCTAAGGATATTCAGTGACTCCCAACTCATTGTCTGTCACATATGAGGTGAATATTAGACGAGCGGGTTAAAAATGGCCATCTACCTTCAGAAGGTTTAGAAACTGCTTGGCTTTTTTTTAGCATTACAAGGTTAATCATATTCCATGAGCTCATAACACATATACAGATGCATTAGCTCGTCTAGCCACAACCAGGGATGCAGATTTCTTAGGGGCAATCCCAGTGGAGTTTCTTCCATCACCAAGCATGGATTAAAAGGATGCTGTGATGGCGATTATTGTGGCACAGGACTCATGGGTAGGTCCGATCATAAATTATCTATAAGATGGCAAGTTACCAAAAGACAAGTTAGAAGCACATCATTTGCAAGCTCGAGCAGCTAGATATTGTATCAATAATTACATGCTATATAAAAAGGGATTCTCAATTCTACTTTTAAGGTGCATAGATGGCCACAATTGTGACACCGTCTTAAAGGAAATTTATGCTGACCATTGTGGAAATTATGCTAAGGGCTATGTCTAGCTCAAAAGGCACTCCGACAAGAATTTTATTAGCTTACAATAAAGTAGGATGCCGTTGACCTCATGAGAAAGTGTGACAAGTGCCAGAGTTTACCAAGGTCCCACGAGCTCCACCTACCTACCTGCAATAGATGGTCAACCCATGGCCCTTCACGATCTAATGTATGGACCTAATTGGATCACTCCCAATAGGTCACAGGAAGTGCAAGCATGCAGTGGTTACTATTGATTATTTGACCAAGTGGGCAGAGGCAAAGGAACTGGTGGCAATCTCTTCTGTGAAGATTGAAAAGTTCATATGGACTAATATTATTTGCATGTTTGAAGTCCTTTAATAGATCTTGACTGATAATGGGACCTACTTTAACAATGAGCAGTTCATCAAGTTCTACAACAATCTCAAAATTATGAAGAGCTTCTCAACTGTAGACCATCCTCAGGCCAATGGACAAGTTGAGGCTATCTACAAGATCATCAAACAGATCCTAAAAATGAGATTGGAGGCCAAAAAGGGAGCATGGATAGACAAGCTACAAAAGGTGATTTGGGCTTACAAAACCACAATTGACAACACCACAAGAGAAACTCCCTTTTCAATGGTGTATAGATCCAAGGCCATAATCCCAGTAGAATTTGAAATGATTTCACAATGACGAGCTACATTCAATCTAGAGGATAACGATCAGCTGCTTGCTGCAAACCTCAACCTTATAGAAGAGACAAGTGAAATAGCTTGCCTTAGGGTTATGACCTATCAGCAACGGGTTGTGAGATACTACAATTGGAAGGTCTAAGTTTAGAACTACAAAATTGGTGATCTCGTACTATCCTTATTCTTCCTGGAGCTCACAAGACCAGTGATGGGACACTAGGACTGTTAGTCTGGATGGGTTCCCTAGACCAATTTGATTGAGTTCTAGCGCATCCTGGACTATACATTCTGTGCATTTGGATATAAAAGGTTGTAGATTCATCTTA
>JANHAO010026170.1:0-11158 GCA_026873985.1 Saraca asoca | reverse complement strand
TGAATGTTTAGTGATCAAGGATGCATTAATCTCAAGTTAATTCCCTTGGCTGGTTGCTTGTTTATTATTATTTTAGTTTCTGTTTGTTAGTGTAGTTTGCTGTTAGTAGTTACTGCTAAACCCCCCTTTATTTCCAACTCCTAATTTGATTGATATCATCCTCCAAATGATCCAAGGGCTCGACCCAATGTTGCCTATACTACAAGTAATTTAGGTAGCTTCAGTTGTATAAATTTCTAATTTGACCTATCTCAGCAGCTACAATCAAGGACCTAGAGACATCTGGTGCCACCGTGTAAAAAGATAAAAGACCATGGTTGGAAAGGCTAAATTGCAACAAGTCACAAGGCTAGCAAGCAAGCCAGATAGTTTTAGCTCTTATGTCCTGTCATTCTCTAAAGCTGAAAGCTCCACCCACAGCCTCGCAACCCTTGGGTGTTTGAAGAAACTAAATGGTAAACTTGCCATAGGACAAAAGAGCAAAAAAGGAGGAGCCAAACTAAATGGTAACCCCATGGGAGTCTCATGCAACAGGCCATTCATGCCTTGTAGTCTTATACAATAGACCATACACACCTCAGAGCGTGCTGTTGAAGTCTAGAGCTTCAAAGATATAGGGAGCTTGATCAATGTACCCATCTGGTTATTCTCTGAAGTAAGGAAAAAGGCTTTTCATGCCTTATATAGACTAGTTTGACCTCACAGAAAAGTCCATAGGATATCCAGTTATTCTTGATTGAATGGTCCAGAGGGAAATAAGATTGCCATGCCAATGGCTATAAAACATATACAGTAGAAGGCATAGCCTAATATAAGTGAAGTGAAAGATTGAAGACTGAAAAAACACGATGGACTAAGCACAGAGACTTGATAATGCTGTAAACTATATGGGAAGATTTTGCCCGTAAACTACAAGTCTCAGTTCCACAAAGCAAACTAAAAGTTGGAGGCTTATGTTGTGGGTATTTTCTGGACAATGCAAATTGAACTAGTAAAGGCCTAATAGGAGATAAGTCCAACCAAGAAAGGCCCAAATCATCCAGGAACTAAGGTTGCTCAATGAAGACACCAACTCACTAGTCGCAAGCCCAAGACACAGGGCGAGGCCAAGACAGAACATCAGCTCACTAGAGATGAGTCCTAGTTCACTGACCGAAGTGGGTTGCTTAACATAGCCTTAGGTTGCTAACATAGTGACCTAAGCATAAGTGAGGAAGCCTAGTCAGCAGCTGGAGGCATATATTCCTAACTGACAAGTCAGCCCCTAAAATCAACATATTAATGTCTAACAATCCAATAATGATTTGCCCGACATTTATTGCCTGACGCCAAGCATTAATTGCCTGAAGCGATGGAAATGATAGCTTTACTATTTATCAAATTACACTTATAACCCTCCCTACTTCTATAAATAGAAGGGGGATCATTGTAACGAGTAAGTAAGAAATTGCACGTAGACACTCTACTAAATCAGTGAGAGAGTGCTGATATAGCGAGAAAGCACTAATATTGTAATTCTGTTCAACTGCACAGAGAAACCACCGTGCAACGACAATACAAACTACCATGGACGTAGGGGTCATATTGGCTTTAGCTGAACCATAATAAAAAGCTTCTGTGTTCATTATTCTTCCTCCTCTTCATTGTCTTTCTTGTTAAGACTTGTGTTATCGACTTGCAGCTTGTGGTGTTGAAGAACCGTTAGGGTTGACCAAAATTTGGGTTCACGAAACCAAATTTTACCGTCAATAAGTATAAATAGGATTCTCATTAAAGAGAAATGGATTGAATGATATGCATGATTTCAAAATCTCATAGCATAGTTTTGAACAAATCATTTTAAGTTAGAAATCAAACTTTTATGTTTTCTCACAAAAGAAGTTATCAAAAGAATCAAGATGAGTAAATATACAAGTTTATCTTCAAAAAAGCCCCTAACAGATTATGTCGTGAAACCCCCTATTTCTCTTACAAGAAGTCCATCAAATCAAGCTATTATTCACCCTTCAATAGGATCTACCATACTACCGACTCAAAATAGATTTACCACTTTGGGTACTATTCCTACTTTCTAGAAATTATCTAGAGATTGCCTCTTCTTCAATAATTATTTCTTTTTCATTAGCATCTCCGTCAAAGTTATCTCCTAAGTACTTTTAAAATTTAACATATGTTATAAAAGATGACAAGACCCTTATAGCCTTCATTGAAAAGCATAAAAAATCTTCGAACCATTAGGAGTGTGCAAAATCAACACTACCTCAAAATTTTACTTTTATCTCAGAAACCCTTAAAAAGACTAGAGAGTTCTATAAGTTTATATTGATTCAAATTCGCTTAATAGATTCAGAATAGAAAAGTAATCCTTTGAACCTAAGAAAAATATTTTTCTTAACCTTTAAAATTGTCCAAAGTCTAACCCTTCAAGATTGGAGACAATCTCCTTTTACCCATAATAGTTTTGAGATTTATTACAAATCTTCAACTTTCCATTATGAAGATTACAAGCAAGTTTGGCTTAGCATCATTTACTATAATAATTATTCTCATTCATGGTTTATATGATTCATAACAATTTGTTCAAAAAAAGTCCTTCTGCTTAGTTGTCAGGATGGTTCAAAATTTGTAGACCTACTCTTCAAATCTTCAAATTTTCGAAGCAAAAATTCAAAAGAGTTTTGATTTCTTTTCTTTGAGGATTAGTCAAAACATTGATGGACTTCAATATTTTTATATTAATTTCAAAACTGCTTGGATTCTTTGCTGGGATTACCTTTTCATGTACAAATATCCTCAACTAACTCCTTTGAGTCTAAAATGAGTGTTTAAAGTCAAATGGTGGCCCAAATTCAAGAGTAAATTCGTAGATATTCAAGTAGTTCAAAATTATCTTAAATTTAATCCTTGATTAATGGCATTGTCTCCAACATAGACCTCATTCCTCATTTCAAAAAGAAAGTTTCTAACACAATTGGCAAGAGCCACATCAAAAGAAGAACTCAAAAAGAGACTGTCAGAAACATTATTTCAAATAAATAGTGATGAAGGCAATATTAATAATGAAGAAATTTATTTGGTATTCAATCAGAATGAAGATGATTGTTATGGAATAAACCTTAATCAAATCAAATAATTCATATTACTTTAGATAAGAGCACTATTCAAGATTCTCACCTACAACAATATATTGCACTTATTCAACATTCCATCTAAAGGATAGGATAAGGAAGATGTCAATCAAAATAATTGATCTCCAAAATCAAATTCAAGAGAAAACTCAAGTCTACTAGATTTGAAGCAAGTTTAAAAGAAATTTGAAGTATGAGAAATTCTATAAAATGTGACATCATCAAGAGTTGGAGTCAAAACCAAAAACCTAAAAAATTTAGAATTAAGCACAAATCCTCAAATGTCTACTGTAATCCTTTCTCTTTCCATTCTTTAATACTTGTAATTCCCTTTCTCTTTCAAAATCCTTGTATGAGATTACCAAGGATCAATAATATTCCTATAAGGTTTTCAATTCATGTATTTGTTATTCTAAAAACTTTCTTTATTACTTTAATTTTCATGAATCATGTATGATTTATACTTTATGATTTTTACTGTGCTTCTATAGTACATCATTGTTTTCAACATGCATTCTATATTATTAACACTCTCAATAGCTCTCTGAGCAATGCAACTTACCTCCATCAACTATAGGGTGGTTTGATTTTACCCATACCTTCTTTGGACACTTAGATTTATTAATCAATAACTCCTCTATAGTTAGACTTTACCCGCACCATCCAAAAACTAACAGTTATTGTTAATCACATGACTATCATGTGACTTTTTTATAGGTGGCAAATCATTATTAGACACAATTACTGATATGTATTCCAATTTGACAAGTTGCAAATTAAAATACACATCAACATTTTTTATTCCACCTCATATTTTGCTTCCCACTTTTTACACTTTAAAATTTTTCCTCTTTTAACCTTAACTCCAAATGAAGTAATTGTTCTTCATTCTTCTTTATACTCTATTGTAGTAGCCTTTTTTTCATTCTTCTTTATCTTCTTTTTGTGGACTCCAATAGCTTGACTATGTACAAATCCCAATTTAACCAAAGACAGAAGCCTTTCCATTATTGTGATTATGGCCTTAAAGCACCTATTCGGACCTCTTTCATAGATGTGAACTACAGATGTCAATTTTTTGGTTGTCCAAGGTGGAAGGAACCTAAAGCTTGTAATTTTTTCTAGTGGGCTGATGAATCTCTATTTGTTGGGGATGATTTATTGATTAAAGGTTTGTTAGAGAGGCAAAAAAGACTAAGGCTTACTAAGTAATTTGCTAAAAAATGAAGTGTCACACTCTATTGGATGACGGTGGCTTCATGGATACTTTGTGGGATAGTATTGTTTTTTGCTATTTTGTATTGTAATAGGATCAGAGGTAAGTGCTTGATGTATTGACTTAGTTTATGAAGCAAGGTTGTAGTCTATTGAGTGTGGTGGTGAAGTATTACAAGAAAGTGCTTGATACACTAAGTAAGGAAATGTAGTTGGTTTTATAGGTGTTATAGTGTATTAAGTTGATTTTATTGGTTTTGTAGTTTAAATGTGCAATTGAATGAGATGTTACTATTGCTCATGAATTATTTTTCCTTTGTTATATTATTTTATTTGATTTCATGAATTGAATGAAATGTTAATGGTTTTGTAGTTTAAAATAATGAAGAGATTTGGTTTTAACTGCCTAAACAAAAAATTCAACTAGAATTGCGGAAAATTAATAAAGAGGTTCACTTGTTACACTTTCACATTTTCTACATAACTTTACAAACATTCTAGATGTAAGCAAACATTCTATGTAAACACTTAAAAAAATGCACCAAAAATTTAACATGAAAAACAAATCTGGATCTAAACAAACATTTTGTATAAATTTACATTTATCATACTTAGGTTCTCATAATGCATACTATAAACCCCTAATGCACACAAAAAAAGATTCAATACCAATAACCAACACAGATTAAACTAAATATGTTTACTTGTTATATTTTCAAATATTTTCAGCACCTAAACACTAAAAAAAAAAAATGCACCAAATCCTATAAACTAGTCTTTAATTTCATGTAATCTAATTTGATGATCCATGTAGGTATGTCCCAGCTCTTTTCTTAGTCCTTCTAGTCAAATCGTAAGAAGACCTTGACTTTAAATGTTTCTTAGTAGTTGTGGTTTGCACTATAGTAGGGTCCACTAGGTTTTAAAGGTTGTGTTTTATTGAGAATATTTTACATATAGTTTGTTGTCCTTTGTAGTTCAATTCCTTGGATTCCTTTAGGTTATTGGCACATGATAAATAACATGTTAGGTGCATCTCAATAAAGTGACTTAGAGAAAGTAATTGACAACACCAACCTATGCAGTACCATCACTAGAATAAGGCCTAGATGCACTAGAAGCTGAGGTAACACCAGCACCAGTAGTTAAAGTTAATGCAGTAGTTGAGGCAGCACCAGAAGCTAAGGCAACACTAACTCAGGTAGTTGAAGCAAATGCAATAACTGAGGCAGCACCAAAAGCTGAGGTGACACTGGCGCTAGTAGTTGAAGCTGATGTAGTAGCTGAGGCAATACCATTTGTTCTTTTCTTTTTTACCTTTGTTCTTGTAAGTTTTCAAGTTTCAATTCTTGGGATTTTTACATCTTCTTGAGTTATGATCATACTAACCACAGTTTGAGCATTTGATTTTGGTCCCAACCTTAGAAACACATTCTAGATTCTTTGGTTCTCCTTCTACCCTAATTTTCTTCTTCTTTGGTCTACTTGTCAAAGTCTTAACATCAAGAGGCAATATTTTAACATCTTTACATGTTGGCTACATTTCCTCTCCAAGCATAGGTAATGTGGAATTCATAACTCTTCATGAATATTTCCTAAGAGTAGCATGTGTTAACATATTAATCTAGCCTGCCATTATCATTATATATTGTAGAAATTGCATGGCCATAAGGAATACCACTGAGCTGTCATTTTCTACAAGTGCAAGTCCTTTGTAGCAAACTCACCACATTCTGACTTCCATCATAGTGCCTCACCTTATATGTCTTCATCCCACCCTATTCTGTGATGCAGTTCCTTACATCATTTTTGCTCAATCTAGCTTATGCACTATCCTTGAACAAATTGGTTATAAGTATTCTCTCATTTTCTCCCTATTCAAATGTATTCTCCTCATTAATTGTCTCCTAATCATTTCTAGCATTGTGATGATGGACTTGTCTCAAGCTTCTTTGATATATGCATTGAAAGTCTTTGAAATATTGTTTAACAGCATGTTGCTTTTCACATTTGAGTTGTGTGCATACCTAAATGAGAGAATATAAGAACATTAACATATAAACAACATGAAACAAACCAAAAACTTAAGTAATTTTACCTACACCACAGTATATGATCAAACTTGGCAAGCCACTCGTATGCCTTCTCTAAAATAGACTTAATTCTTTGCATGTAATATATGTGTCCAGTTCTTTGTATGTTTTGGCTGCATTCTACATAAGGTCCTTTAAGGTCTTCTTGTGTATCCTTGCTCCTTGAAGTTTTCATACATATGCTTTACATAAAACCTATGGTCTGCCCCTGGAATTATCTCTTTGAAGATCTCCATAAGTCCCTAGAAGAGTTACATTAGATAATTCACAATATATTAGTGTGCATAATTCACAATACATTAGATAGATGTAAGTTATCTCACCTTTTATTGGTTTGACATGAAAATCCATCCTATTTGTTGAACACTCCTTATATCATCTAGTAATAAGTCAAGAAACCACCTCCAAGAATCTTTGTTCTCTTTTGCAACCACAACAACTACTATAGGAAAGAAGTTGTCATTTCCATCTTTGGCAACTAACACATAATAATTGTCCTTTGAACCTTCCTTTGAGATAACAACCATCCATACAAATAACCTTTCTATAACCAACCAAAAACCCTTTCTTGCATGCATCAAGACACAAATAAAGCTTCTCATACTTACCCTGGTCCAAGCTCACCTTCACAGTTGTCTCAACATTACTTTAGCTTATAGTAGCACCATATTTCCACAACTTAGCATATTGTTTTTCATCATCACCAAATATTTCCTTCATACAAATCTTGTTGGCCCTATATGCCTTATCTAATGAAATTTCCAATCCATATTCTTTGTAGAATTGAGATTTCAAGGCTTTAGCTTCCCAAAAGTTTTTCCCTAAATATACTAAATGCAACCCATTTAATAGGGCCATTAACGAAAAAAATCCCTAATTGTTTAATTATGGGAAAGTGAAAAAGTGACAACAAAAGAATGAGAAAGGAAGAATTTCCTAGGTGCATTTCAAGAATGAAGAAGCCGCAAATGGATCACATAGATGGCTTCGAACTTCAATGAAAAATGATGAATAGATGCATCAAAGTTCTGCAAAGTCGGAGTTCACAAATCATTTGAGTAATAGTGGAAGATATTGTCTCAGTTCAACAAAATAGGAAATACACACTAACTAAAAAAAAGGAAATTTTTAGAGTGTAAAAGGTGGGAAGGAAAAAATGAGGTATGTTATGCATATTTTAATTTGCAACTTGTCAAATTGGATTACATGTTAGCAATTGTGTCCAATAATGATTTGCCACCTATAAAAAAAAGTCACATAATAGTCATGTGATTAACAACAACTATTAGTTTTTGGACAGTGTGGATGAAGTCCAACTATAAAGGAGTTATTGATTGGTAAATCCAAGTGCCCAAAGAAGGTGTGGGTAAAATCAAACCATCTTATAGTTGATGGGATATATATATATATATATATATAGATATGTACATATATAAGCATTCACATTTGAGAATTACAAGTATATATTTGTCATGAGTGTGCAAGAAATAGTATTAAGCAATAATAGTATTTATTGCCATCAACCCAAAAAAAAAAGGATAATTTAGTTAATTTAGCAATATATTGATAATTTGATGTCTAATTGATTTCAAATTTCAAACAAATTGATTAACTTTTATTTCTTTCCCTCAAGCACCCTTTATTTTTTTAAAAAAAAATTGCTTTGAAAAAAATCAAATTTAGAATTGATAAGAGCTGTGTCAAAGGAAAATGAATTTAAGCTACATCTCGCGTGAATCTTGAAGAATTGTTACTGCACCCAAGGCTTGAAATCAACAAAAATGAAGAATTATGAATTTGATTTTCTCTCCTACATATGAAGAGTATCTGACGAGTATCGGAATCTGATACCAGTGCGACACCAATATTTTTCTATTACAGGCAATTCCGTGCTTCATAGGTTTTTGGTTTTAAAATCTCATTTATTACTTTAAAATAAAGAAACAGTGATATATACTCATCTCAACACTTGGTCATTCTTAGGCTCAAGATACCATCAAGACTGCCAATTCTGAGAAATCAGCAAGCAGTTCATAAATTGATCGGTCATAACTCAGCTGTTAACCGCAATGGTTCTCAGGAATTTCAAAATAAATAATGTGCCAACAATATAAGGATCAAAATAATGAAAAACTCGTAAGATCAACTTGGAGATATTCTTCCATTCGTTGTGTTTGGAACTTTGTCTAAACTCCAAGTGCAAGAAATAAGATTCATATTCACGTGCCTTTCTATGGCATCTAAGAATCATCTTCTGCACAATTTCTGTTGGCATACAGCTCCAAAATATGGTATGCTCTATTCACTAGTACAATAAGATACCGCTTCTTATACCTCAAACTGGCTGGCTTCTGAAGTGATATAGGCCACAGAAATCATAGTTACTTCATAATTCCATCGTATTTGTGAAAACAAATCCTGAAAGAAGAGTAGTTTGCCTAACAAAATAAACAAGTACAGGTTCAGTTGTAAAATGTGATAATTAAATAGAGACAAAACAATTAAGCACAATAGAGGATTTTGAAAGTTTCTGCATAGTACAGTTATCAATCGAAAGTTACTGAGGACAGTGGAGTTAAAAATAAACCAAAGCAATATGGTCTTAATTACCAAAAGCCAGATAACTTTCGTGTCGTATAACTATTGCAAATTTCATTTTGGAATTGGATTATTACATTTCCATTGATGACAGTGGCAAGCTGGGGCTACCATTTACATAAAATGGGAGTATAGTGTCTCACATACATTATCTCACTGCTAAAATGTAGAACTGCAAATGGAATAGAAGGATCCATAATCAGAGTGTAAGAGAATCATCGACAAAGTGCAAAGACATTCTTTCTTGTGGATCTTTCATGCTATGAGAATTGATGATCAGATAGACCATCCTATGCAATCTGCTAAAAAGAAAGAAAATTGTTCTTGCGTGTTTCTCCAAGAAATTACTTCTTTGCAGATGTTAACCAAGAAAACTCTAAATTGCTCCTATGATTAGATCCTGAAATTCAGTCTGCTTGAGGAAGTTGGAGGTTGCATACTTGACAGTTTAGATCCTATCAGCCAAACTCCAAATTAAGCTTTTTATGCATATTGCTTTCCTGGTGTTTTGATAATCCCCTATATTGGCGTTTCTTTTATGTTCCCTATTTGGAAAGATATGACATGATTGAGAGAGTAGGGGCCACTGCCTTTGATTAGTATGACTTGGACCCAATATTTGAAAACAGGACAGTAACTACGGCTATAGATAGACAAGGATTGTCAACATACAATATATGATTCCCCGTGTGCATTTCACCGCAGGCATGACAACTAATGCAAACCTCACACTATATTCAGTAAAATTCTATATACTCAAGGACAAAACTACTTCCCTCCCTTATTATCATTAATATTGTCAGTTGGTTAGATCTTCCTTAAATTTCCTCAAAATACCTAAACATAAATAGAACTTTCACTGTAAAATGCCAATGGCTCCCCATTCTAGCACAGCATGACAAGTCATATAAGCTTAATCAATGAAATCAGACTGCCTATATTATAGGTTTCTACAAACTAAAGAGTTAAGAGATAGCAAAATCCTAACACCTAGGCGAAAATCTCCGCGGTCAGCAGATAACAAGCTTATGGTATTAATCCTAGTGATTAAGTGGTCCACATAGTAACTCGTCAAATCTATAGCCTCTTTCAAACATTATAAACACCAAATAGCTGTCCGAAGAACGCAGAATTCATAGCAAAACAAACAAATCCGAAGACATTCTCTTTAATTTATATTTAAACTGGTGAAAGTCAAAAGAAAAAAAGCTTGAATTAATTCCTACTTACATAATTATCTTCCATTAATCAATCAGACTTAGAGTTAGCAGCCATCTTTTCCCTTTCAGCTCTGGCATGGTCGTATTCAAACTTCAATACATTGCGTATATGGGAAGTATCCTTAACATAAAACTGTTTTCCAAATGTACTCTCCTCAATAGCCGGAAAGTAGCAAGACAGCTTAGAGTTGACGACCCAAAACCACAGTCCCCCAAGAAAAATTCCCAACGTGGCCCCAGCGAAGACCTGAGCAACAGTGTGGTAGCCCAAATAAACCCGAGAATACATGGTTAAAATTGCCAGAGACCAAGAAAGAAAGTTCAAAAACACATTGTTCTTCGAATCCCAGAACCTAAATTCTCGACTTGTCAAGAGGGAGAAGTAGATAGCAAAGAAGAACATATACTGGGAATGACTCGAGGGCCAGCCATGCGAATCGCACATCTCGAGCAAAGCACATGTCTCGGGACGAGCTTGTTGAACCGATTTCTTAATAACTTCATTAACAACTTGAGAAATGAGAAGGCCAAGAGCAAAGAACATGCCCTGAAGCTCACGACGGAATATGAAATGAGAAACGAAGCCGCCGAGGCTAATGAAGACAGGGACCAGCGAAATCCAAGCCAGAAAGTGACCCAGCTGGTCACCCTTTCGGTACCGAACATGAGTCAGTGTCACGGCCTTGAGCGGCGGCGCTGTCATGGCGAAGGAGAAGCGGAGGATTTTTGGATTTTGAAACTGTGTTTGGAATTTGTGAGAAGCTGGCTCGGAAAAAAGGTGGTATGATTACATGTGATATAGCAGAGACTTTGATAATTAAACTGAAAACGGTAAGAAAAGGAAAATCAGTGAAACAATTGTGGAGTTTGGAGATGGATCACTGGATCAGGTTCTAGCTGGCGT